>JAANSP010001692.1:0-14616 GCA_036850745.1 Homidia socia | reverse complement strand
ATAGAATGTCTGGTTTGCCTGGTATAAACGATTAGGTACAAAATACGCCGAAATATTTTCAGCGTGTCGTGAAAAACGGGTATGAAAAAATGCGGTACACGATGATAACATTCAACAGGCAGACAAAAACACTTACTGTTTTGATGATGATGATATTGATGATCACTTTGATGGTGACTTCTGTTGTATTTTCTACATCAGCAAGGAGCACATCTATCTATCCTTCGCCTCAACTCAGGAGCTCAGCAATCCCAAAAAACTCCAAATACAAAATACAACACTTGTGCTGCTTCAACGGATACACACACGATACACGAACACGATGCTGCACAGACTGACTCTGCTTCTCCTGCACAAAGTTACGCAAGATTGTCTCTTTCTTTCTGTAAAAATAAAAAGATCAGAAATTCCATTCTTGTGCTTGCTAGTGTCGGATGATGTGGAGTGGACATACATGCGGTGTAATTGTGCTGTTGTGCTGCATGCTGTTGATGATGATACTGGCTGACCCTGGAGGAACAACAACTTCCTTTGATTTCCTCACTTGATGATTCTCTAATCTCTTCTTCCGAGCCGGCATTGCATTTCAACATGGCTTGACTTGACGTTGTTGTGGCAAAGGCGGTATTTGATGATGGAGCCTCTGGTGCTAGGCCATCTAGGCTGGCATGATGACATACACCTCTTGCATGGTATATAAGGTAATGTTTGTTAAGTTATGTATTATGTTATTTGTGTTTAGAAAAAAGAAAAACCCAAGTGTTTTGGTTGTTTCATGTAAATACATTATTGTTTGTTTAACTACAGATAAGTTTTTGCTATATGTCTGGCATTTTTAATGATTGATAGAGATGTGAAAATAGAAAGCAAACTAAATATCATTTTAAATGTTATCATCAAGTTTCTGAAGAAAACAGATTTAACATGTGCTGGGGCTCTATGCTGCATGGATAGATAAAAAATAATGTTTGTTAAGTTATGTATTATGTTATTTGTGTTTAGAAAAAAGAAAAACCCAAGTGTTTTGGTTGTTTCATGTAAATACATTATTGTTTGTTGAACTACAGATAAGTTTTTGCTATATGTCTGGCATTTTTAATGATTGATAGAGACGTGAAAATAGAAAGCAAACTAAATAAATATCATTTTAAATGTTATCATCAAGTTTCGGAAGAAAACAGATTTAACATGTGCTGGGGCTCTATGCTGCATGGATAGATAAAAAATGGGTTTCACAATACTATTCAACAGAGAGCTTATTGCCTCTTCTGTGACATCGTGTGGTAGTAGTCTTACGGTATTTACACACAACAATAACACGTCCCCATCATTATAGTCATCTATTCTACCAACTAAAATTTCATTTTTTGTGCAAGGAAATCTTCAATATGGATACTTCTCTCTGGTTTTTGAAGGATCTTTATGTAATATTATGTATTCAATGGTAGTGCATTTATGATCAACATCATCACTATCACCATCATAATAATATCTGTAACATTTATCAAAGCTCTCTCTCTAGTAGTATTGTAAATAGTAGTCATTTTTACGCCTGCCAAAGCGGCGTGTGATGTTGCCAGAAGAAGACACAAGTATACAACGTACATTTTACAAAATCAAATACACACACATGGATTGAGCATTGAGCTAATGCTGATTATGATTATATACTTTTGGATGGTTGCTCTTTATTCAAGGTCAGGAAAATGTGAAGTATTCATCCAACCGTTGTTGCTGCCTAGTTTACATTATATTTGTTGCAGTTGCAGGCTATAACGTTATTATGAACAGCTTGGGTTTTTGGGTGACAAGCCGGATATAGCCAACAGTTTGGAAAGAATGTCTAAGAATAATAATAATAATAAATAAATAATAAATTAAAATGTCCTTAAAATACTCTTTCACTAACAAGTTACAAGGAAACTCCTCCAACTCATTTCTTTGCCCTCTCTGGGGATTGGAATGGAATGACGGTGATGGATCTAGCATAATTCTTGAGCACACATGCTGTTAATATATACATACTAGAATAACTTGAATAAGATTTGTGCACAAAAAGCTGAGAGTCCAAGGATGAAGGACACGTTATTTTTATTTTATTTTAGAAATTTGAACATATGTACACTTTCTGGTCTCATGCTTGTGTATGGCTGAAAGTTTAAATCCGTAAAATAACTGCAAGTGTGTGTATAATTTTTGGTTTGTCAAACTTTTGTCCTGTCAACAGCAAGAGTTTATTTTATTCAACAAGTACACTATAAGGACCTATATATGAAAATTAAGCTTGCTTCCAGAGAGAAGAAGGCATTTGAGCACGTTTGAAATTTTACAACTTGTCCCTCAGCCTGGATTTTTAAAAATGTATGTTGCACAGCAGATTGGGGTGAAAACTCATGCAAAGGATGACTGAATTCGGCTATTGGGGTTTACGTCATTTCATTTCGTGATAAATGGTCCTAGTTTTTGTTCTCGTAAACATAATAATAACTTTATCACAAAAGTGTATAATAATAATGATAATGACAGCGCTTATTATGTGCGTTTAATGTTGCTACATAGATTTCAACGTTCCAACCAAATAAAAAACATGCCATTTGGGCATCAAAAATACATGACTAATTTGACTACACGATTTGTATAGCAATTAAATAGCATTGAGTCATCAGTTTTGTTCAGACGTAAAATACAGTTTTACTTTGTTTTCACCTTTGGCATTATTGGCATTATTAATGAAACGTTTTGCTAACTCTATTTTGGGTATATCATCTTTAGACAATTTTGCCCCGTTTTCAGAAACCCGCCCACATGGCCATTAAGTCAGTGTTTTATTTTGTTGGAATCAAGGACAAATATTGGCAGAATGGCCAAAAATTACAACATATGTACATTTAATTTAGCTCGCTTGTCACGAATATGGCGAACGTTTTGTCATCGAGTGCTTATCCATTGTTGTTGGCAAAAACTTGAACATCAGTTCAACCAGTATGCTTAATAAGGGGTTCATGCCTGATAATACCTGATGCTATGATTTTATTCACAAATTTCAGTTTTACCTGGATTGCGAATTCGAATACAATAAGAATACTATCACTGAGTATTTAAATGAGTATTTAAATTTTGTACATTGAAAAGTAATTGTCCTTTTCGTTTCTGATGTGATGATTTTGGCATGATGAAGCATGCTTGAGTCAGAATCCATATTGTAATTTTTTGTTAATAAAAAGGAAAAGATAAATTTCCTGTTCTGCTCATGTATACAATCGTAACAAAAACAGGATTCTTAGGAAAAGGAGGCTTTGACTTGAGGCTGCGCTAAAAGGATAAAAAAAAGTTTTTTTTAAATTTAGTTTTACTGAAAAATGTTGGAAGTTACTACACAGGAAATTGTAGATATAAGAAAAATACACAAGAAAAACTATTTTTTTGCCCAAAAGTAATGTGGTAAAAATAAAAGGACACTTTCTTATGATAAAATAAATTGAACAATAAAATAACTAACAGCTCAACATGTATTGAGCATTTGAGGAAAGGGAAATAAATAATTTCTTGGAAGCGAAAACATTTTTAAACGCCTTTACGATGAACTGCGCAAAACTTTATAATGACGTTATATGATGCTTTCCTCAGGGCATGTAGTATGTAGATAAGAAACTTGTGGAAATCCTTCGGGCATGTAAGTCATGGAAACAGATAAATAATGAATAATATAATCTGCACATGCAAAGTTTAGGCATTAATAAACCTTACAAGTTAACGTGCACTCAAAACACGTGAGGAATTAATTACTGAAATTAAAATAGAAATTTTAACCGTTTTCGAGTTATCGAGGACAGTTTTATATATTATTTAAAAATAGAGCGTTTATAGAGGTTTCAATGTCACGTTTGCATTCAAAATTACAACCTTGACGTTTTGAGTTTAAATTGGGTAGAATTTGTTTTGTAGTTTCTTGAACCTCCGATCAGATACAGCCTACTTTCATTTTGAGATAAATATTTAAGTACTCAAGTTCATACATACTTTTCGTACTGCTTTAAAATCCATTAACTATATTTATAATATGATTGAAGGTTAGCATGCATTGAAGTTTTTGACCTGAAGTCATTCAAATTTTATCAGTGTTTTAAGCTTGTGGATTGAATAAGCAGTAGCAACGTATCACAACGAAATGAAAGGAGACAGTAGACAGTTCAGCAGCATGCAATGAAATGCAAACTGGAGTCAACCAAAGTACATCTAATCTAAATCTACCGACTCTACTACCTACGTAAGGTGAGGTGCGTTTGACAGTATTGGTTTGACGAGGAAAAAAACTTGAAAATAAACTTTGGACTGTTTGGAATATCCAACAACTGGATAGTGGAAAAAGGTAAGGAGAAGGGAAAGCTTTTGGGACTCGAAGCAGTTTGCGTTATAATACATCGACTTGCACCAGGTGTTTTAGAAATGATGAAGTTTTTATAAGATTTTCCACTTTAGGCTTGTATATTATTGAAAATTATACTACTTACTACGAGATATGTCCATGTTACGAGCCAAACTTTTTCCTTGGACAAAGTCTTGTTGTATCCCGTAATCCTCCCTAAAGCCCTTCATCCATACATACAATGCTGACATTACGCTGCATAAATATATGTACCTCGGCTGCTCCTATTATCAACGTCATTATGATAGTTCAACTGAAATTTGGGTTCACAAGTTTATATGTCGTGTTCGTGCAGTATCATGGAATTTTACTCACCTAAAACTCACCCAGATGGGTATGCTGATTGCTTGATATCGACTCTTGGGTCATATATGGTCTATGCTATACCCATCATTATGTTCTAGCTTCCCTGATGTTCTGCATATACAACTTTTACAAGCGTTTTGCGCAAAGAATGATAAAATTAGTAGGTCCTCCAAACATACACTTTCAGGTAACGCGTACGCCTCCAGTAGGTGATCGAATGTCTGTTCCATTTTCAGTGTCCCTTTAGTGTCTTCTCTGGCAAGTAAATACGTGTCCGTTGCTGACATTCAATGCAACCTATGTAATCTCATATTATGTATAAATGGCTATAACTGCCATGAAGATCCTGTGTAAAATGTAGACTTGTACAAGGAAACAACATTGTGTCGTGTAAAACATCAAATAACATTATCATGAAACTGGCAACTAGCCAGATTATAAGTAACCCAGGTTTTAATGGAGGAGGAACGTAGTACTACTACTGGTAGCTCTATTTCGGTTTAAATAATAACTACATGTAGGCCTTCCTCGATTGCCACCATAGAATCTTCCCGTTACTCTACCAGGTCCTATTTGCAAAACACAGACAGTTGGGGGACCTCGCATTTAGCATGACCATACAAGGACCATTATTGTTGTGCTCTACACAGCGTTGTGTTTGTGCCCGTTTATTTATTTCCACTACTCATGCAAATCTGGAAATAATTTTACGCGACTTAATGCAATAAAGCAGTCAGATTGCTTTTATTTATGCATTCTATTCATCCTGATTTAGATGTAAAAAGAAGATGGAAGAAAAGCTTTTTACTAAACGCAGAGTTCTAAAATGCAGGTGAGTCCTGGAGTAGCACGACAATAAAATTATACTAAACTAAACCAAGGTATGGCAACTATTTACCTAACAACTAAAATGTTACATGATGTTTTGCCAAGAAATGGCAAATGGCAGGCGTGCTGTAACTGTGAGAAAAATTGTTTTGTTTTATTTCATGTGCTTTTTCTTCAAAATATTCATATTTGATTAGCGAAACTGCTTTTTGTAAATAAACATTGAGCGTTGTAAGCAAGTTTTCCTTGCTGAGGACAAAAACAGAAAATATATAAATTTATAAAACGCAGTCGTGTAAGTTTTAACTTCATGAAAATATCAACATCAATGTATTGTATCAATCAGCTACGCATGCTATCCTACACTGTTTATACGAAATGTATTTACCAAACTATCATTTTCCGCACACGAGTTATTTCATATTTCAAGATTCTAATATTACACCATAGCTTTTACGCGATTCACTTCACTTTTTACTAATTAATTTTTGCACTTACTTTTATTATATTCGAATAAAACTGCCATAAGCAAAACAATCATAAGACCATACATACACGAGTGTACCGTTTTTTATGCTCTCCTTTTACAAGATACAAATGTCAAAATTGTTAGGCAATGCTTTTCCATTTGAGATTCTTGGAAACTCAAAGAGGTTTGCTTTTGCTTCTCGATAAAATGCTAGAGCTGCAGTGCAGAAAACTGTGTTTGGATTTTCATCAAATTTAGTTTCTTTGGTGTATGTACATATCGCTCTTATCTGTAAGTAAACATGCAACCCATTTCGTTTACCTTTCCACTTGCTTCAAGAGACATTACTTTCAACTTTAAGTTGTCACAAACAGTGGCTCTAGCTTTTTCATTAATTTCCTCTCTGATCATGTTCTGCGTAAAACACTACAACTTTGTCGTCCATTTCGGATTTTACTTTTCTATCCATGTGCTACCTTAAGGAGCAAATGATTTCTAAAGAATCCTGATCCCTACGTTTTTACCTTGTAGTTTAGAAACGTAGTTTATTGACATCAAAATAACCAGAAACAAGTCACTCACAAACAAACGTTTTTGACATTTCTGCATTGCAGTAGAATCAAGGCTCATTGCTACCTATAGAATCGCTGATGGTTATTTCAGGTACGCAATTAATTAAGTTTTAATTGTTTTGAGCCAATCACTCTTTCANTGCAGTAGAATCAAGGCTCATTGCTACCTATAGAATCGCTGATGGTTATTTCAGGTACGCAATTAATTAAGTTTTAATTGTTTTGAGCCAATCACTCTTTCACATCACACTTGATGAAAGTAGGTATTTACATGCTACAATTATGAGCTTCAATGTGGCAATTATTTATTTCTTAAAATACGCTACAATAATCGATGTCGTGACTCTTGACGCTATTAAGAATGTCGCATTCATTAGGAATCAGAATTAACTTGAAATGACAACATATAAGATTGCTTTAGTTGCTTATGTTGTGTGTATCCTGTTGCTATTTCTCTCGGCTCAAAAGTTAGAAAATAATAATTTTCGATTTCGTCCCACTGATATTTTTCCCGTGTCTGCAAATCAAATTATATCTTGTACGATAATTAAATAACGCTTGAATTCTTTAACAAAGAAAAATAGTGTGTAACTGGTCAACATTAAAGTTTCCTTTTGTTTCATGTCGAGCATAAACTTCCCGTATGAATTTGATAACTGGTTTATATAACCTCTAGGTTGCACGACATCATTAAGTGTAGTTTCCTTATCTATCTCTATGTTCGGTTTGGTCCCTCGTCATTTAATTAGCTCCTTTCATAATATTCCAGATTGTATTATGTATCTATTCAATACTCTGATTACAATTTGCAGTTTGCTATTGGAAATATCCCTGGGTTGTAATTACAGCACTATGTACAGACTGATATTTAATGCCTCAAACTCCAATAGCAACCCTGCAAGAGGAAATAATAGTTGTTCCTATGCTTTGGAACAACAAACAAACTCATTTCCAGGTCATTTCTTCATTGTGAAAGTAAATACCAACGCATATAAATGTCATCTAACAATTGGGCTTCGTTTGTTTGCTTTAAATCTCAGCATCATTCTTGGAAACGGATGATGAGTTCACAGAAACTTTCCCAAATCGTTGTACATATCATGTTTACTACTAATGATACTGAAACAAACTATACAATTTATGCAGCTTTTACTGAGAGATAAAATGTCTTAGTTTTTATATATGTAGTATTATAATAATGACGTACGCCCAGGAAGCATACGTTTCCAAAAAAATGTTTTTAATGCAAAGAATTTCTCATCATTGTACATGCACGTAAATAATAACGAGAATGTACATGTTGAAGCATTTTTGCATATAAATACACCGTATTCTGTTGTTTTCCACCTTGTAATGAATTAAGGTTGAAAATTTGGAAGTAGCGAGGAGAATGTAATATATTTATTTAGTATCATACGTGATTTGTCCCACTGCATTTTACATTGGAATAGGAAAAAGTTTATAAGAAGGATACCACATTGCCCCAAGCAAGCCTTTAATTCCCAAAACTTTCACTTTGACAATATCAGGTCATTTTCCTACAAAAACAAGAATGAACTTGTCAGTTGAGACGTACACGACATTTTTCTTGATGTTTAACACGCGTCATTCATGTATGAAAACATATTCCATGTCACATTCGGCGTTGTGTTTTTCACTTAATAGGGAACACTACCTATTATGTTTCGTCATTTCCAGCAGAGTTTTCACTAAAAACTACACATGCTAAGCGATTTCTAGAAAACCAAAAGCTAGAGAACCAGTGGTTATTTTGCTTTCACATCTCCATCACTTTAATTCTTTCATCAATCCACGTATGTACCTAAATTATTTAATATCATCCCATGATATAGTAGTGACTTCAATTTCGCTGGTCAAATTAAGTTGAATTCTTACTCGAGTGCAAGTTTTAAGTATGCGAAACATTTGGAGTAATTGCTGAACTTGAGTATGCTGTATGTACATTGAGCTGTAACTGAAAGTATAGAGGAGAAGCATAGCAGCTCGCTGGATTGAGATTTGTACAACAATAAAGGTAAGTTGATCGTACACGGTTGAACATTACAACTCTTGAAAGTTATCTTGTAGAGCAAGACTCCATGAAAAAACAATAAAGGGTATGAACGTCATTTTACTTTTTCCATTTGTTCACTGCGCTCATAGCTCCATGTGTGTAGGCATGGAATGCTTTATTTGTCATTTAATATGAACTTTAGGCAAAAGTGAGAAGTGCCTTTCATTTCCTTTCCTCTGGGAAGAATGAGTGGCAGATATTTCGTAGTACTTTATGCATTTACACATGAGTAAAAGGCTTTCTCCTTTCTTCTTGCGCTATAAATACATGTACGTGCTTTTTAATATTGTCTTGCTTGCTTCTCAAATTAGTGGAATCTGTCGTCACTTGGAAACTTACCATTAGTAGCGCAGGATCAGCACTGCAATTTAGAAGGGTGGTTTAACGTCTACTAAATGCCATTTTGTGAGAAAAACCGTCAAGTAGAAGTTTTCGTATGTTGTAGAGTACAATGATGTCGGTACTTGAAAAATTTCTAAAACATTTGCAATTTCTTGCTCGCCTACTGGTTTATGTACATTTGCGAGCTAAATGGCAAAACATTTCTCAGATTGCACAAGATCACTCATGGTCGGTGTTGAGCTATATGTAAGCAGGGACATGATTGGACTGTCAGTGGAATGTTATACGGATCATTCTTGGAAAACCTGGTTTTAGGCTATAAGCTATCGACTTCTGAGAAACTTTATGAAAAACAATAAATGCCGTATAAGAAAAACAACAGACGACACGGCAAGGAGTCTTCAGTAATAGCATTGGGCCCTGTTCAAACAATCCACTTTCCTTGGTGTCCTCCTTACCTTTCTCGTTCAAGTCTGTCGTATCTTCAAAACAACAGTCACCGGGAAAACGCAATGTAGTAGGCAATTTTACAATAATATGGAAAGCAAGACCGCTCATAATAGGAATAAATTCATTTTAAATCATTTGTAATTTATTTTTTCCTTTAATCTTGACAATACAAACAATAAATATAGTTTTCATATTTTATATACATTGACCAGGTTTCATTAAACAAGAAACAATAAAATTTATCAAATAAATTCTGCAGGCGTGAACTACTGAATGAACTGTTCAAACTACCAAATTTACTTTTCATGCTCTATAACATTTAGCATAGCTATTTTAGTCCACAATTTATCTACTGTGATATTAAATTCTTTATCGTGTTCGTATATTATGCATCTGCTGCAATAAATATATGTATATATTATGTTAATATTAATACATTTTTATACGTTCAGTGGAAGCTGTAGTTTAATGTTTGTTTACTTTTTCAATAAACCCGTAAAAGTTACATTTTCTTTTAAATATTACTGACGTATCCAACAATAGCTAATAGACAACTATGTTAACATCAAACTGCATCTTTTAATATACATAGTACTGTCAACGCAAAGAAATTACACAATTTATTATATAATGTATATTATGTTTATCACAACGAGCAGCATTATGGAAACGGGTTTTAATATAAAAAAGTTACTACCTAACGTTTTCTACCCTTTTAAAAATCAAATAGCACTAACAAAGACTATTCAATTGACCCATTTCTAATTAAATTAGTCAGAGAACATGTGAACAACCTTGATGTGTTAGTGGAAAAGGCCTCATGACAAATCAACTCGACTTTGACCCCTTTGATAATTGGATCAAACCTGCATATGATATGACAATATTTTTCATATAACATCGATTTTGGTGGTTGATTAAGCTATACAAACGGAATTTTTCGGAGTATGTAATTAATTGTCTAAAGAGCATTTGGAGCTTGGTTACACAATATGTGGTATGAAAAGGTGCAACCCCTGCCCTGAACCCTGAATTATTTACTTCCCCTGTGACCTTTTAATAAACTGTGGAAGTGAAACGTACACGGAAGTAGCGAAAGCGCAAATATATAACTCAGCAGATTACACAGATAATTGTTTGGATATGTGATTTAAAATAGCGATTAGTTAACATAACTTACTCTCTGGAAAAAATATTGTAATTTTGTATGCATAATTTATGTGATGCGCGTACAAAAGTTTTTAAACTTAAATTTTTTAAGAGCTGTCTTCAAACAATTCAGTTCGACATTGCCTCAGAGAGCTGACCTTACGGTAAATATCAATTGACTAACGAAAAATATTCAGTAAATAAATAGTTGGTGTAATTCTCCAAATCTCGTGTTGATACTGTTTACAGACGGACGGACAGACTGACAGACAGACGGCGTACAGACAGAGATTTACATAAGTAGTTGAATAGTTTTCGCTACTTGGTTAATAATCTCTATAAGCACCTGAACACTATATGACTAGGGAAAATTAGCGTCAATAAAATGAGTAGAAACTTTCTACAAGAAAGTGCTCCTTTTTGTTCAATAAAATTGTAAGGGTGTGTGGAATATAGTGGTGTTGAGTGACGTTTTAACTAGCATGCATGAAAATACATGAGTTTGATATGAGATCATCCCTGTCTGCCTACTTACCTACCTACCTAGGAACTTATCATCCATTATATATGTACTGCGCAGCCTACACACGTAATATGTAAATGTCTACCTAGAATGACTAACATCTACAGGCTGGAAAACGACAAATTTTTATATCATGTCTGGATATATCGGTCTAACGAAACATTTTGCAAGGTTGATTAAACTTCTCTGCTTAAAATGAATTCAATTTCATGCTTTTGTGATCTGGAAAATAAATTAGACTTTCTTGAAAAGACCAGAGATACGTTTAGGTAGACATGATTTTATGAAGCAGAGCTTGATGAAATTCTCAAAACATTGTTATATAATAATTGTAGAGAAATCCCATGCACTGTGCCGTGTACACAAAATATGTATTGCACATCTCTACTAACCACTCATGATAATATTACTTTCTCTTTCACTTTTTATTAAGTTGAGGTTCGCCTGCCTAGTCATCAAAATGATGATAGTGCCCATATTGTTATTATTATTATTGTTATTATGGCCTCTTCTACTTATACTTCATCACATTTACGAGGATGCTTGAGACAGAAAAAAATCCTTTGTTTGATAGATGATAGGATAATATAAAAACTGTGCGGGCTAATCCTTTTAGCAGGGTAAAGTAACCACATCATTTTTGTCGTGTAGACATACTGATAACAGTAATTTATATGCTAGAAATTCATTTTAAATACGAAAATGACTACCCTAACAGAAATTTACATTTATATTCATCATTTTTCTTTATTTAAAATGCTTTTTAATTTCTAAATCATTGCTGAAATTCGCTTCTTTCAATTTATTTCTTCTCTTTATATAAGGCATTTTTCACCACAATAAATACACTGTACATTAAATTAAAGTAAATTTATACGACAGGAAAATTGTTAACGTCCAATTAAAGGATAAAGAAGAAGTAGAAGACTTGAAAGAGAAAATACTTTACTCAACCCCTTTAGACTTTCATACGCATTTGAATATTATATATTTAATGATATTAGTATTTAGAAATATCTATAGGAAATTGTTAAAAACGTTTGTTCTCTATTGACAGAGATTGCATCAATTTTATATCCATAAATTTACTCAAGTAAGGCAAACAATTTGGTACATCATACTTTTAGAATTTTGCATCGAATCGTAATACTCCAGACGAACAGCTAGTAATTGGATTGCAGAAAATAATCTTTTAAATATCATGAAAGTGTTCATGATAGAAATGCGCACATTGGATTTTGTCTGTCTAAAATTAAAATTAATACTTATATTCTTTCATATTTTACGTGCCTATTCGAAATTTTATTTGACTAGATCTATCAGTAAAAACAATCTATATGAAGATAACACCATCCACTGCAATATCTCTCTACTCTGCTCAAGAATGATGAACGTTTCCGTCAGACATTTAATTGTGGAATGCACATCAGTTCGAACATTGGTCCATTTTAGGAAATTGAAACAACACAAGTCATTTCTGTTTTTACATAGGTAAATAAAGGCCTGCTTTAGGCAACTAAACATTTTATCATTTGAAGAATTTCCCTTTTCCTATTTGTTCATGCAGAAATACATCAGTTCAACGTAATACTTAGTAATTCCAAAATGAAAGTAGTGACGACAGTGAGGAGGAGGAGGATAGTATTAAACCATAGGTTTATGATCGCATCGCTTTTTATGCTACCACGAACACCAGTTCCAGTATAGCAAAAACATCCGAATTGCGAATATTTTTTAAAAGTTCATGTCATGTTTTTATGGAGATCAAATTCATTAACAAACGTAAAATCTTTCCCTTCATTAAAACCCATTTAGTTTTTGGGATTTAACACTTGTGAAATTGACTTTGTGTAGAACATCTTACAGTCACTGTAAGTATGTTTACATACGAATGAAATGATGAAAACATACATTTAGTACCAACCTATTAGTGAGCTCGGGCTGAAAAAATCAGTAAAAAGTTAGAGCAAATATGTTTTTGTGATCGCATTAGAGACTCCTTCCTAGAAAGCAGAATTAATTTTCCTTACAGTTTGCTAGATAATTACAATTTAAACCTTTATCTCGCCTACCTTCTTTTTACTTGACTGACGATTGGATAGAAAATGTAAAAGTAATGATGGTTATGGTGTAAATGCTGAGCTCTACTGTGAATATAAATAGACTATTGTTCGCAAATACGAATACCATCGTCAAAATCAACGTCAGAAGAGGAGCGAAAACCTTGCTAACCCACCCAGTCAACCGCAAAAGTAGTCACAAATAGTAAGCTAAACAGAACATGAGTACTTTTAATAGCACCCTGCGGATATTCTATTCACAAGTTCGCTTCTCATGTGGTAGTAGCGGTTAATAAGAATGGTAGTCAACGTGAAGAAATGCACGGAGAAAAAACCTATCGTTTGCATATCAAGTGAGTAGTGATATAGCAGTAGATACGACGAAGAAGAGGATCAAGTAGAAAAAATAACGTTTTGTGACTATACAACTCATAGAGACTTTTCTCAAGAGTTGGATATAAAATCTATAGAGATACACGCAGAGTTGAAGAAGAGTTGATAAAAGACAAAAGACAAACGTGGAAGTTGTTCCTAACAAGAAAATAAATGTATACGAGACGTGAAAATCCACAAAAAGTGGGCGAGTGAGTGGTTCCGGATTGAAAATCCAAACTTTTACTTGTCTCTCGATGCCTTCGCATGGGCCAAAGTTAGTATGTGTAAAAGAATCATTGCTAGAGGCATGCTGCTGAGCAGCCTGCCTGTAAAAAAACTGAAGTAATATAAAAATGTAATGGGGAAATGGGCAAGAGAGAGAAAGGAAAGTAAAATGCTTCATAAAGTAATATTGGGAGGGTTATGCCCACATTTTTGCGTGTGCGGTTGCATCAACGGTACACGATCATATCACAAGCACCCCAACTAACACCACTTACTACTTGTACAACCACCATTTTTATAGATAGCCCAACACATCGCCATACATCTTTTTCTCTAATGTAAAAATACGCAAAATTTCAAAGTTGAAAGTGGAAGTAAAAGAGTGTAGAAAATTTTGAGCATAAAAGTTTTCAGTCGGAAAACGAGAGAATAATAGATTTAGGATTTTCAGTTGTGAGTATGTGATTAAGTATGTGAGGGCTATACAAAATGCACTAAACTTTCCACGTTTCCGTTACTTTCACCAATATTTAGTTGGTTATTGTTTTTACATTTTATGGAAAAATATTCACCGCCATTTAATTTTATCTACTATATTTTATGTGCAACTATTTCATGAATACAGAGCAAATTGCCTTTTTTCACGTTTCAAAGTTTTATGCTAAAGTACTGTTTATTTAGCTGATACAGACACAAGGATGCACAACCAGTTAGAGTATTCAACTGATATATATATATACCTATAGCTAGTCATTACACATTTAATTTCATTACGCCGTTATTAAACACTATACAACTTTCCGTGTATTCATGTAAA
>JAANSP010001691.1:0-14616 GCA_036850745.1 Homidia socia | reverse complement strand
ATCTGTCACTTATCATCATTATAATTAAAGGAATCCATAAAGATGCTAACACCACACAACCATATAGATCAAATTGGTCACGTTCTTTCTACACGTCCTGTTCTGGGCATAGCAATAAATGTAAGTACATTTTTACTAGTGGGAAATATATTTTGTTGTTGTTTAGGAGGAATGGTAGAAAATAAAAGGTGTATAGAAGGCGCCAACGAAGCGGATATTTTGTGGTATGTTGTTCATGAACACCAGATTTCAAAAAATACAAATTTTCCTGAGCGGAAGACAAATGTATTAAGGTCATCAAGTTCATAATAACAACAAAGATGAATTATTACTATATGCCTTGATTTAAGTTGGGAAATGTCGCGCACTTTATATTTTATGCTTTGGAATTTCAAATTTCCGCTGTAAAAGTAATTCTTCTTGGCAGTTTAGCCGAAAATGGTGTGCATTATAAACCATTAACTGCAATTCTGAAAATTGTCTTTTCCTCTTTTCTTTTTTTCCTTTCAAAGAGCAGTAGTGATTTTGTCCAATATTGCAATTTGTCAGTAGGCGGTAGGTGTGCTCCTCCGGGTCATAAAAGGAGAAACCGGAGAAGCACAAGGATTAATTTCCGGCTCTGTGTTGTTCCCAGCACAAACAAGTAATTAAAATTACAAAGGTAAACAAAATGACTCCCTACTGGTGCGTTTTATTTCCTTACGTAATGATATTGACAGGTCAGAGACCCGTCAATTTCTCAGCGTTGCCAAATTACATGTTACATTAGCAGTCAATGGCACGTGTGCACTGGCGACTTGAGTTTGGTTCAGCTGAAAATTAGGCAGGTTGATTTACAGTTTTTTGTAACTTGCAAACATTTTTGTCTTTTTTCAGAGTGCACAAATTCAAGTTACCTAAATATAAATTAGAAGAAAGAAATCAGAGTGCAAAGGTGAAAGACACCTGCAGAGATTAGTTTGGATAAGCTATTATAAAGTACGTGGAGACCGTTATGTCATCTGTCTCGACTGTGTGCACAATGAAAATGAGATTTTGTTTGAATGAAATAATAATTATTATTAATCCCTATGCAAGTTTCACAAATTCACGTTGCCTAAATATAAATTAGAAGAAAGAAATCAGAGTGCAAAGGTGAAAGACACCTGCAGAGATTAGTTTGGATAAGCTATTATAAAGTACGTGGAGACCGTTATATCATCTGTCTCGACTGTGTGCACAATGAAAATGAGATTTTGTTTGAATGAAATAATAATTATTATTAATCCCTATGCAAGTTTGAATTTCAAATTGAAGTAGCTCGGAAGCTAATTGAGATTTTACAGGCTTTTTCATTTTTCTTTGTGATGAACCTATCCTAATGACAAATGCATTGCACTTTGTATTTCTTTATGGGTGGCTTCACTTTGAATTAACAACATTTATTTTTTCTAGCTTAAAGCGTGTTGCATCCCTTGCGGGATAGAGCAAGTTAATAAATCTTATAGCTACTCCTCTACCAATATTTTTCCTCCAAGGACCATCCCTCTTTAGAATGCAATACATGACGAAATGAACTTAGACAGGATAAAAATGCGATCACAATTCACATTCGTTGCAAGTAAACTAAACATTTTCTTTTAAAAAAAATGGGTTGGGTCATGTTTTCGGAATGGTGATGATGGTCATTTCCATAAAATCCTTATTTGATGCTTCATGAAGCATGCAGGCCATTTCTAACTTANATGGTCATTTCCATAAAATCCTTATTTGATGCTTCATGAAGCATGCAGGACATTTCTAACTTACTGAATCTTGTAATACCGGTACCTACTCACGTACCTACAAAGCGAACAGTAATAAAAAATGTTCTGTCTTTTCGTCAAACTACACACTCATTCTGGTGTATGCTCTCATTATTAAAAAAAAACATTCCTAATAGAAATTTCAATGAAATGGCGGAAAGTTTTTCACTTAAGCTTTAGCCGACTCCGTCCAGCTCACCGCCACCAGACATGATATAATCCATTTCCTTCTACGCTCTAAGCGCAATTTAAAAATAACAAGTTTACCCCAAGTTTGGTGTGACTCCATTTGCTATAAAAATGAAATCAAATATCCTTCGGGCAAAGCAAATCGGCAAAGTGTTTACAATAAAAATAACGCAACAATTCTTGACAGAATATTTTTTGTCTCTTCGGACTTTACAATGACTTGCATAAGTATTTTTTTGCAAAATATAATCTAACCGTTTTCTTTCCTTCGCTCCCCTCCTCTTGTTGTTGACAGTTTTTGCTTTATTGAAAAATGACGATGAACCTCTCTCGAGAAAAATTATGATAATAATAATGACTGAAAATAACAACAATGAATATAGCACTCCTTCTTATTGCTTGCCTTTTCTAAAAAAAAGTTAAAACATTTTTTATCGCGCTTGTGTGTGGTACTTCAAATGATCATTCTCATGGTTTGGTATATATGACATTTTCCTTTTCTTTGATAAAAAAATTATTTAGGTAGTTTCTACTTTAAATTTAATGACTACTTATTTCATTGCTGCCATTGTTGTATAATAAGATGAAAAAAGCAGTAGTCTTCTCTGGTTTGAATCATCAGTCAACACTCAACTGAGTTCACCCTTACTCATAGGCAGTGTTGTTCTTGCTTATGCATGACAATGTTCCATATACTTCCACAATATTATTATTGCATATTTTGTCTTTGTGTTTAAATTAGAAATAGCTACTAGCTAATCTACAATGAAATATATTTACGAGAAAAAAAGAAGGGTTGAATGCTCTTTCACTCCATCATCATGCCACGGCTCATATATAATCTGCGTTTGTCATTTTCTTTCTTCCTGTGTGTGCAAACTATTTATTTTACCGGTGACGCTGGTGGTATGCATTTTAGGTAACAAAAAATGTAATTCCCTCTTTCTTGAGTAATAGTGCCTTTTGGCCTGTAATTAGCCACAAAATCATGATCCTTTTTTGCTGATGAACTCTATATTATGCAAATAAGCTAGTCATCTTCCTCTCATCTATAGTACGCAACATCAGCGCAAAAACAGCATTGCACCAGAAAGGTACCACCGTCACCACACGTTATCTTTTTTATCTTTTCTTTTCCTACCAGAAAAATTCCTTCCTCAGAAAAACACAGCATCGTGTCATGATGATGACGATAGGATTTCACTTGCGCTTGTTTTCTTCTCCGCTCTCTCTCACCCTCAATGTTCTTTTGTATTTGCTTACTTTTTCCGTGTAAAATTGTCTTGTGTACAAAAATTGCCGCTATTTACCTGCACACTTTTTTACGTGCATTTGAAAAAGTTTCATGTAATGCATGTGTTTTGTCACGAATGAACATGTCCTTTTCCCACTTTTTTTCCGTGTAGCTGAGACTAGCAGTAAATTTTAAAGACTGATGAGACGATGAGAAGGCGTAAATGAGTTGGCTATTACCGGCTTACTACTACAAATTATGCTTGTGTCTACATGCTTGAAACTAAAAAAGATGAATGCATGTTCATACACATTATTTTGCCATGAAGAAATGCATAAATCTACGTAAACGGCAGTAGTAGCAGCAGCTAGCACGAGCACGATGAGAAACGTTGCTGCTCTTCCTCTGAAAATTTACGCATATCTGTTTTCATGACTATGAGTGGCGCAGTGTTTTTGATGAGTCTGAAAATTTTGCTCACTTTGAAAACTCATGAAAAGTATGTTATTGTAGAGAGCTAAACGAAGAAGTGAGCATGTGTCAACGCCTTTCGTGCCTGGTTTCGTGCTTTGGTTGTACCATCACCAACAGCAATGTTGTAGCAGCTCGTCTTTTTTTAGCGAAAATTGTACTGCTGCTTCTGCTGCAGCTGATGATGATGGTGGTGGTGGCGATAATGATATGATGAGATTTGCCTATAGGAAGCATGTGCCCTAGCTCATCATCCCCATCTTCATGAATAAAAAAGGAAAAAAAGAAAGAACAGAAACACGTTGCTCTTTTGTCTGCCTCGTTGGTTTATTGTGAGTGAATCCAATAAAAATGCAGCAGTTTATTAGACGTGTATAGGTAGATGCATTTCTTTTATCGCATCTTTCTTGGTTCTCTCCTCTACCTTTTCCAACCTGATACGAAACCAAGTAGAAGAAGATGAAAAGACGGCTAATTTCGTCGAGGCGAGAAGTTTCAATAACTTTTATTGTGATGTAAAAAGGAGCATGATTTTTATGTGGTGCTGTCGGACGAGAGCTTTTACTGCGGTTTTCTGAAAGGCTAGTTTTGTTTGTGTTTGTGCTTGCACGATATGCCATTTATCATGGTCAAGGTTCCTCCCTTGTAGCATGAACATGTACCTAGTCAACTTCCTACTTTCTGTTGGCGTTGTGGCAAATGTGACAGTAATGCGTTTGCATTCACTTCCTATATTAGCCATCACACTCACTCCTTCATTTTTCCTCCTTTCTCAAAGCATGACCACTCTGCAATTAAATGAGCTTTAAATATGGCAATTAAACTTTTCCCTCTAAAAATGCATAAACCATCTATTTTATTTGTTGTATTTTGGCATGTACTTACTACAGCTACAAGTGTAGCTACATATTATTGTTATTATTATTACGGGATTATGTGGCATGACAGACAGACGAAAGGATAAAGTTTTGATGAACATGATGTTGGTGGACAACAACCGTAAACTCTTCCAGAGTAAGAATGTAACTAACTTTTAATTAGACAGTAATGAAATGAGAGTCTTTCTCTCGATTTTAGATGTACTCACTCTTTCACATAAAAAACAGTTCATTCAACTTGACACAAGTGCACGCACATTCTTCTTTTACAAAGAATGTTTATTCTTTGAATCTGACATTTCTACTACCCATACCAAAACCTAGCAAGAGAATAAAACAAAAAAGAAAGAAAAAATAACTTTTAAAGCTTACCTTAAGTTTTGTCATTTGATAAGTCAGTCAAGTTAAAATTAGGACTGCAGTGAAATGCAGATAGCGGTTTGCAGCAGCAAAAATCCTTTGGGTAATCAACTCCTTGTCGAACCGGGGCAACGTGCGCACCGTTCGGTTCAAAAGTCACAATTTTTATAGTAAAAACTTCATAAATATTGAACAATAACCAACAAAAAGCAACTATTTTTGTGGTTGTTAAATGAATGTCCTGTTGAAACTAAATTCCATGAGGAGTAGTGTATAATTTCCGAAATGACAAGTGTCAGTGGACAAGGTTCTCTTATTGGTCGGAAAAATTAAAAAGACACCAAAATATAACTTGGGCCTTGATTCCCACACCGTCTTCAGCAGTAGTCGTACTGTTATCACCACAAAGGTCGTCGAATAAGGTTCTTTTATTGGTCGGAAAAATTAAAAAGACACCAAAATATAACTTGGGCCTTGATTCCCACACCGTCTTCAGCAGTAGTCGTACTGTTATCACCACAAAGGTCGTCGAAGGAATGAGCAGGACCTGGTTGCTTACTTCCACTACAGCCGCTAGTGTAGTACTGGCTGATCCGAATCGGGAAGCTTGAGTAGTAATACTTATCAGTGACTACTTAAAGTTTCATTATGATATATTTAATGTGTAGTTTGCCTTCCTTGCTGTTGCAGGAGGATCAGAGAAGGTATTCAGAGCGTTAGTCAACGACTGAAGGATTTCAAGTTCTTTGTCACGGATTATATCATACAAGCCAAGCTGACCGAAACGATCCTACGGTATATTCTAACCATCATAATCATCTCAATAATCAACACTATGATATACTTTAGCAGCAGTAGTACCATCATCATCTTCTTCATCGCCGGGATCGCAAGTACTACCTCCATAATAATAAATAAATATAAACCGAGAATAAGACAGGGAAGCAAACAGTAACTTCTTCAGGAGTCTTATCCCTTTGTACAAGGCTACATATTAAGGCCAACCCTACCTTTACTTAGTTTACCCATTTTTTACCCAGCATTTAAGGCTGCCTCTAATATATATATCTCCTCCTCCGCAGGCTTACGCTAAAAATCCATGCATCTTTCATCAAAACACCACCGTGCCCTTGCGCATCATCATAATAATATCATAATATAGGAATGTGTAAACAACAGCAGCAACAGGTAGGAAAAACTGCACATGGGATTTGCAATGTCAATGTCGGTGCTATTTAGCAGGCATTCACTTGCTTACATTTGTACGTAAACACCAACACATCAAGCCTTTATAATGTGTAGCATTAAAAACACATACAGTCTTGCTGAAATCAAATCACACTGCAGCAAAGCTTTCTTTGCATTTCGCACAGCATTTTTCTTTCCCTTCTCAATCTTCTCATGGTTGCACCACCGCCATCATATATATCCACCATATCATTATATGTTTTGCGAACATTTCAAATGAGTGCAATGTAAATGTGAGCGCTTGTGCTTTGTTGGAGGATAGATAGGCACAATATTTATATGTAGTCCATATTACTTACTACTGCAAACAACAATACACACTGCAATTTACCGTGAAATGCATTATTTCAGTGTGAGATTATGAACACACGGTATGTAAAGCGGTGTTTACTATGTAGCCAGCTCACAAACTCTTTCAGTGTACAGTAATGCAAAAAAGTAAGAAAAAATGAGAAAAAGGAAGTTCAGTCAGAAACGAAGGGAGAGAGAGAGGCAAAGAAAATGTAGAATTTGGGCTACATGTGTTTCGCTTCATGAACATGCATATTATTTGCCAGAAGAATACTTACGAATACCTACATACTTTTATGCTGCATTATACTTATGTACATTCAAACTTTTTTTGCCTTTTCCTGAATAAAAATGTATGCTATGATGGTGCAACAGAGTGTGGGATCTGAATGAAGTAAACTTAAAAGAAAAAACTTTGTGTTATCTTTATGAGCACATCAACATATTACATCTTCTTTCCTCTATTTCTTTAAATACCAAAGTCGAGACTTACTTTTTTTCTGGCGAAAAGGAGACCATTCAACAAAAGCCGTACATTTGCTCTTGCTGTTCAATATGCTTGTATTTGAATTTTCAGATCAGAGAGAAATACGCTGGCGCTTACCCCTTTTTCAACCGCACTCAAGATAGGAGGAAGTACACACACAAGGCATGAAACAGAATAAGGTTTGTAGATGATATACACAAGCTCGTGTTACTCTTCTTCAGCATAACCATTATTCTCCCATGTGCAGCAGCAGCAACAGGTAAAAATTCTACACATTTTTTATTATGTGGTTCAGACTCACAGCAGCAATAACCATTTCCTTTCATTCTTTCATTCCACCTACCCAGCTATCTGCTTCTTTCGTCTTTGAAAAAGGAATATGGATAGATTATTATGATGATGATGTGAAGATGATTACGATGAAGGTTACGTTTTGTTACGTACAGAAAACCACAGCGTCCCGTTAGAAAGATGTATATGCTGCTGGTGTAAAGATGTATGCAGATATATGCATGTAAAATGAATATGGAGTGAGTGTGTGTGCCTGTGCGTAATATTACGCTATTTCTCTTAAAAAATTATGTTGCATTAAGGTAGGTTACAAAAAACGAAAAACGCTTTTTTCCTCAGAGGAAGAGCAGTAAAAAATTATGATTATGATAAATTAAGCACGAGAAAGGAGTTTTTGTTCGGTGTAATGTAGAGGATATTGATATGCATAATATAAAAATTTATGAAAGTACAATGAAGGGCGGTGTGCTTGGTGTTGGATGAAATGAGAATTTATAATGACAGCAGTAGCAGCAGCAGCGCTTTTTAATTCCAGAACTAACGTTTCTTCGTAAATCCGAGCAAGGCTGTTTTTTATTGCTTTCACATTATTAAAACCACAGGAGCGTCATATTAAAATAGAAATTATTGGCATTGTTATCACAATTAAAAATTATTTTTATGAAGTGGGATTCTCTAATTAAAAAATGTGGTATATCATATCAACTGAATGAATGAATACGTGTCGTGAAACTATAATGTTGGGGGTATTTGGAGAAAAGAATGATGCTGTAAGTATTTACGACCACATCACAACAACATTCCATGATGCCACACACTTTAATAGCGGTATATTGAGAAAAAGGTGAATAGGTAATTTGATTGAATGCGGCTTTTATGATAGTACTAATTTTGTAATTAGACATTTGCACCTTTATTATTATTATTTATTGGTGTTCTCGAGTGCCCCACAAGAATAAATCAAATACATACTTTTAGATTTTTTATTCCTGCCAATGTAATGTGAAACCGATTTCTTTCCGAGTTGTATTTATTCTTAAGCTACAATATCGGCTACTCCTGTGTGGTACAATATTACTATTGTATATACAATATACACATATATTTTTCTCGAGCAATTTTTCAGCAGCACAAAGGGTTCATAAAATACTGAATGGCTCACTGGTAAAATACGGGATGGGAGAAACTGTGAAATCCTGATTTTATGAAGTGTGGTTTTTACACGTCCTACCGTTCCTCCCTCTTGAAGCATTACTTTCAAAACTTCCCGACTGTACCAAAATACGGATTATCTAGGCATTATAGTGTAGAAATAAGAAGCGTTTACGATTCATAAAGCAACATGTATTTCTTAAATATGATGAATAATGATATTGTTGTTAAAGATCATTGGGCGCGTAATAGTAGTAGTTAACGCCATATTACGTTGCCTTTTTCTTTTTCTTAAAAAACTGCTCGTTTGTTGCCATTTTTACAAACATTTCAAACGTGAACAACTACACAACTAAAGCATTAGAACGATGATGGAAGCATACCCGGGCAGAATCATCAAACAAAGTCTGCATCATCATCAAAAGTCGCACAGAAGAAAAAATAGGAATTTAATCAAGTTATCGAATCAAAATCATGTATGAAGCTGAACAAACACGTATTCTAGGTGAGATACATAATAGTACAAACAAACAAGAAAAAATAGCATCTCTCTCTCTATGTACACCGTGAAATAGCAATCACAGGAAAAGGTCAGTCAGTCAAAAACGAGTTGATTTCAACAAGCCAAAAACATTACATTTTTATTGTGGAAATCTATCAAAAGCAAATTTGAAGCGTCATCATGCATGTAATGTGCTAACAGTCTCAACAAACAAGTGAGTCTTTCTGTCTTACTGACCAATTCTCTAAACTTTGCTTGCAATTTACCACAGCAGAAATATAGCATCAGAAGCAACAACAATTTTCGTAGCCAACCAGCACCAAAAAACCGAATCTTCAGTGCAACTTGTATGATACTTTGTAAAAACTCATAGTTAACCACACGAGCAATTCCAACATTTTTCCTGCTCTCAAGTGTGCAACAAAAATGTTACAGTTTTTGAAAAGGAAATAAATTCAACATGCAGCAAGTAGTCGTTGTTGTGTTATATACCTATATAATATGCATATTCCGTATTGTTGTTTATTTGTAAATAATATACTTTTGGCAGAGTAAATGATTCTTTAATACGTATATTTAGTGGAGATGTATAAAGTATTAATTTTATTATCACCAAATAAAGCACACACTTTTTGAATTAAATATTATATTATGATATCATATAAAGCAAATCTGACTACATATCGTTGGCAAAAAAAATGTTTTTATTTTTCACAGAAACTTTTTATGGCTTATAAACAACCGGTGTGTATAATTGATACACTAAACTCTTTCAGCGTATGTAGGTATTTATTTGTACCTTGGTGCATGTCTTAAATTTTTTGAAAAAAATGCTCGGGTTTAAAGCGTATTTTTATCCTTTTTGGCAGTGTATTTTTTCTCCCAGATGCTTCTTCACATATTATAACACGTATCCTTTTACTTGTGCGTACAATTAAACATACCGTAATGGTAATAAATGCACAAAAAATAAAAATTTAAAAAACTACAGTCTATTTTTTGCCCTTCAGTCAGCGTAATTCTCCTTTGCAAAAGAAGTAAATAATAGAACCGACTCGTTTTAAATTTTGCTATCCTGTTGTGTGTATTTATATACCTACCTTCAATTGGCAGCAGAACAATTTATTATAGGAGAAAAGTCGGCTTTTTGGTCATAAGATTATCACGATCATTGTTGTAATATGATGGTGGCATGCAACCAAACCCGGTAATTGTATAATGGTGCAAAGGTTACTATTTTTAATGCATATTAATATTATTATCATTACAAACACCCAAGCAGATATATTCACCCCTGCAACAAGTGTGTACATAGGTAATAGTGATTGTTGGCGGCGGTGGTAGTGGTGGTGGAGGAGGAGGAGGTAAATGTAGTAGCACACGATAAGGAAGTTCATCAGGTAGCTGCTTTACTAGAAAAGTACAGAATTGGGATTAAATAACAAAGCTCAGAGGAGGTTGGTGTTGATGATGATTTTATGGTAAAGTTCATCATCGCTGCCACTACAGTCAGCTACCACTCTTACCACCTCCACCGCAGTTGATCTAATAAGATATTATGTGCATGTTCATCACACTGACGTCTTCAAGTTTTCAGACATTTAAATAGGTCAAAAGATACGTACAGGCTTTTTGTGCATCGCGTGGGAAAAAATTGGAGTAAGGATTTTATTACATTTACTGTTTCGGGAAAGTACACTGCAATCAGCGCATCCATCAACCTATTATCGGGTAACTTTGTAAATAACATCGACACTGCTGCACTCACGAATGATGTTGATGATGATACTGACGCTTAATAGTTTTTATGCAATAATATGGTAGCATCATTTGTGTGTGTGGTCGTGGCCCTATATGATAAAGCAGAGTAAGCGAATATTATTATAATTCAATATAAGGTTATGTATGGAATATACACAGAAGATGCACAACAACAGCAACAACAACCCCTAAGCCAAGGTTGTAAGCCATAAGTCACTTAAAGGATACGACGACCACGACGTAATAGCTTAGAAAAATAGACAAACTGGTTGTCCTGAATTGTTTACTGTGAGTAAAATGCACATTATACCGGGGTAATCATGAAAACTATGCAAATACCCATTGTTTCTTTTTATAGCGTATTAACGCTAAAAATACTTACATCCTCCGACCCTGACATTGGAATGTTAAGCAAGGCGCTATGTGTACTTATTTACACCTTGAGGTTGGATGACGATGATGATACATATATATCAAGCCGTCATTATATCCAAGCATATATGACGACAATGATGATGATGGTATATGACACTTAAACTTTAAACGAACGCAATCAAGACTCGAAAAATTAAAGCAGTACCGAGAAAATGCAGGCTTCATCAACAGCTTTGGGGTTCTCATAATTGGCTATATTGAGTAAAGATCACGCGTCGTTTCGCACAGCTTCATAGAACAATGCACTTTTTTCAAAAACGATTTACCCAGTTTCAGTTTCGTCATTCGTAAAATGTCGTTTCGCACAGCTTCATAGAACAATGCACTTTTTTTCAAAAACGATTTACCCAGTTTCAGTTTCGTCATTCGTAAAAAGGTTCATAGTACTTACCCATATGTATATACTATATCGATAATTACACTGCTTTCTTCTTGAGTGGATTTTGTTACCTGTGCGGCTGCGTATTACCAGAATTACAGGGCAGACGATTGTGATGATGATAAATGCATATATGATACCAGTGCCACTGATTGGAGATGGTATAATAATAATGTATATAAATGTACTTTGAATTTTGAAATAAATATTCACATGATGATACAGTGGTTGAGTGGTATTATGCATTTATGTCTACATATCTTTAGTATTTTTTGAACAAAATATGAATATTTTTGGTCTCTCATAAGTGTCTGTATGCGTTTGTAGAAATTTGTGTCTTCAGTCTTCACTACATGCATACTAATATATTCCATTGAGTAAGTTTTATTAATTACAGGGCAGACGATTGTGATGATGATGATAAATGCATATATGATACCAGTGCCACTGATTGGAGAAGGTATAATAATAATGTATAAATACATATAAATGTACTTTGAATTTTGAAATAAATATTAACATGACGATACAGTGGTTGAGTGGTATTATGCATTTGTGTCTACATATCTTTAGCATTTTTTGAACAAAATATGAATTTGTTTGGTCTCTCATAAGTGTCTGTATGCGTTTGTAGAAATTTGTGTCTTCAGTCTTCACTACATGCATACTACTATATTCCATTGAGTAAGTTTTGTGAAATAACCCAAAAGAGTGGTGTCGTCGGTGGTTTTTTTAGTTTACTTTTTTAAATGAAACAAAAATGGGGAAATTTGTAATGCTCAACCTATTTTCATAAATGAACACTAATTTGAGTAAGTTTTATAAAATAACCCAAAAGAGTGGTGTCGTCGGTGGTTTTTTTAGTTTACTTTTTTAAATGAAACAAAAATGGGGAAATTTGTAATGCTCAACCTATTTTCATAAATGAACACTAAAGAATATAACATTATCATGTGAATGACTTGACTGAGTCCTTTCATCTTTATCATTATCATCATCATTGTTGTACTTGTGCTGTTTCATTTCTCTCTTCAATTCCTCTGCATATTTTATAAGTGAAATGTATCATTGAGTGTAACAATGGGTGACGACGGTGAGGAGTCTGTAGTCATCTCTCTTCCTCTGTTTACCAACACAAACAGTCTGTAATAAAATCCCTCACGTTTCCCATTCAATCTAAAACGAAATAACAAAAAACTTTTTTTTAATAATGATGAAGAGACGTTGTTGATGATGATGACAAATTGTGATGATGTTGATGATGCATTTACAACAACTGCACTGCACTTCATCACATCTTTTTTATAAACCAACTTGATGCAGTCCATGCACCATTTTTAATATACCATAGGACTAAAGTATACAATAAAAATTGTCTCTTTTTAGCATTTTCATTCTTAATCTCCAAAAAGGTTTATGTTATACTTAAATATTTAAGCACATTTTGCCAACTTTTGTGTGCAGGTTTATGAACGAAAAGAGTTACACCTCTGCTATTTAGTAAGAGCATTTGAGCTACTGTATTAAAGTATAAGATGAAGAAAGAATATTTTCACTGTCATCATGAATATGTGTAGTCTTTTTTTGTCAAGACTTTTTATAAAAGAATTTAAAAGAATGTGTGGTTCCTTGTCTACAGGTGCACTTTTGTTCTCGCGCTGTTATACATGTAAATACTACTGCAAGTGTAAAAATTAGACTAATGCTGGTACAAACTAATAAGGAAATAATGATAAAATGCACTTTTGCCTTAATTCTATGCAATATTTTTTTGTAAAAAATTCATATATTTTTATTTCACGTAGTATGTGTACCACATATAAAACAAAACGCGTCATAATAAGAAATTTTTTTCTTTTAAAATTTCATTCATTTTTTCCCCTCATGACACAAATAGTTTAAGTGCTTGCAAGCAACGAGCAGATTAATATTGACACTAAAATACAGTGGCAGAGAATAGTTGAAGGATTGAAAATATTCAAGACAAGCTTTCAGGTGCCATTACATTCGATGATAATATGGAGCATGCTGCTGATGATGGTTGATATCATTATGTCGAAAAAAAGTTAGCATACATTTATTAATTTCTTCCTCATGAAAGTTGTCAAAAAATAGGGATGCCGAAGGAACAAAAAAAGTTGGCCTAGAAGTAGATAAAGGGCCTTTTGTAAAAAATCTATTTGCAGTAAGGTAGGTGGTCATCTAATAAAAGTGTAATGTGTTACATCCTTTTTCCTTTACTCTGAAAAATTGGGTGAAACATAATATTCATTTAATTAGCCATGAAGAATTAAAATTGCCATAATCAAACAAAGAGAATGGAAGCAACGCTCTTTTCAGGAAGACGACACTATTTCACTTTAATTTTACGAAGAAAAACAGAACAAGAGCAATATGTGTCATGAATGGTTTTTATCGATGAAACTTTTTTCAGAGCTGCGCGTGAGTTGGTTGCAACAAAGAGGGATGTTTTATAATTGGTCACAAACTAGTAAGCGTAATTTATTTTTTAGATGCCTCAGCAAGTGTAAAGCCGAAAGTGTGATAATATTAGGCTTATTTTTTTTCAAAAAAATCAACAAGTGTTATGCGACCACGCCTTTTTATATTTCAGTAAGACGGGCAAATTAGGTTCGACAGCGGTGGGGATTGAATGCTAATGATGATGCGAGCGTAACTGCATATTATTATGTTTTTTTTCTAAAGAATGAAAGGATTCTACTAGTGAATTGAGCGAGCAAGCGTAAATACCGCACTTTTGCGTTTTCGATTTTTATACAAGCCAATGTCTACACGCAGACCAGAAGTACAGCAATAAACGGTTAAACGTTATAATTAATTAACATAAAGTTAAACAAAGTTGCAGAAACGTACAGTTGAGATGCTACGGCATGCCTATAATTTTGAGAGGAAAATTGCAAATGGGTAGTCATTATACGAATTTATGGGTTTTAAATAGACTTTCAATACAATATTATTTATTGAAATATTATTTATATAGGTATTTATTTTCCGTTAATTTTCAATTATTTACTAAAACAATTCAATATTAAGGCAGGGATAAACAAATCAATTGAAATTGAAACTAACAGGTCATTGTAGTAGATCAAGAACCTCTGTACCTAAATACTACATCGGATAAAAATAAGAGTGT
>JAANSP010001690.1:0-14618 GCA_036850745.1 Homidia socia | reverse complement strand
GATGTTTCGTTCATGAAACGTATTCGCGTCGTTTTTGGCTCCATTAGACCTCTCCGGGGTACAAATAGACGACCCCTCTTTAGCCACACAAAGTATTCAAAAGCAATCCAAATTCCATAAATCATGTACTGACAGAGCAAACGAACAGTAAATTCGTATAAATATGATCCGGTAGAGCATCGCAGAACGTGAATTACTGTGCCAGTGCAGTGCAAAAGTTCTCGAACCACGGCAGTAACGAGGAAAAATATGACACAGATTTTGTTGAGAAGTAGGCTTTGTTGACTTGAATACCTACAAACAAAGGAGTGAAGTTCTTCCTTGGTCCCTATATAAAGAATAAGATCCGCAAACACTCCTAAACTCAAGTTAACTATGTCCAGAGTTGAGTACCAAACGGCCTTTAGGGGAACGCAAAACATAATAGATGCAATTAATTAGATGGCAAAACCATTTTGTAAGACATTGAAACGTGATAGCAAACCTTACTAAATTGAAATTATCTTCATAATCGTAGCACTGAGATGCATCATCGTTCGACTTGGCTGGCCTCCGTTGTACCGCTTGAACTTCTATCTTCATTATCCATACGGGTTTTTTCATTCAAAAATATTTTTAATTGTAGAATAACAGGTATCACGAAAACTGACTGGAAGATCTTGGAAAAAACAGACAAAGATGAATTCACTGTTGTTTTGTTGAATAATGTAAGTAATAGGTATACAATGACCGACATTGCGACGAAAAGGAAAGTATCAATGAATATGACGCGACGTACAAGATCAAACCATGCAAATACTCTAACGTCACGCTCAATATGCCACTCACAAGGTCCACAAGGGTTTGTGATAACGAATTTGTGCTTTTCTATCATCATGCAAGTTGATTTTGGAAACGTATTTCGCAGAATACGGGCTTTAGGAGCCACATCATAGAGTAATAGGTATCATACTTAAATGAAACTGTGCGAAACTTTTTAACTAATTAAAAAATAACTTTCTGATTAATTATTGCGATGGATAAATATAAAGAGTTCCCATAACACGTCATAGTATTGAAGAGCATAAGCTATCAAACTTGCAGTAGTTGCAATGATAGCTTAATTTAAAAAATCTTATATTCATTACTCGGTTTCAAGATTATTGGACACATATTGCCATACATAAAACATAATGCTCACTGAACTCGGGTTTGGTGACTTGGCGATTCTAATACATCCTATATAAGAAGTATTTCTTATATTAAAAGAACTGGATACATCCTTAAAGATACTGATATGCTAAGCAAGTGGAGATGAGAATACAAAATGGAAAAAATGCATGTAAATTGCAAATATGTTAATAGTATTTAAAGATCTTGCAGAACAAAAAACGGTTTCGTTGTTGGGAAGTTGAATAAAATCTTGTGTGCATTTTTTGACTTATTCAAACAACGGAAGATCTACTCAAGTTTATTAAGGAGTGTGAGTAAAATTGTAAGCTTTCCCAACCGCAATGTTGAGCAAAATCCGATTATTGTTTGGGGAAAAATAGTGTTATTCTTGAAGCTTAAAAATCAATATAAATATACATTGTGATTATCTTTTTATTAGGTAACAGTCAAGAACCGTTAGGTATTCGTTCGTAAGGTCCAACAAGTATTTAATTTAGATTGCTGGAAAGAAAAAAAAAATGTTTTTTTTCAGTTACATGCTGTACCTGTGTGAAGAAAATTGGCCATCCCTTTTTAATTTTTATAATACTCATTTTAAGCTCACTTTTTCATTTTTTGTGTATTTTTTTCTTCTTTTGTAGGCATTATTAAAAACTCACATATGATTCCGAGAATATAAGTAAAACACCATTTCTTTTAGTATTTGTCTTAAAATTTTGATTTTTTTTGCCAATAAAAAAATGCTAATTGAACTCTACCTGCAAATAATTGTGCGAGTACGTAAAAACTTTGCTAATTATAAAGTCACCCCAATATGAAGCTTTACGTACAAGTATATAGTTTGTGTAAATTTTAATATAAACTGCATACAAAGGAAAGCGTCAAAAAAATAAATAGGCATATGCAATATTTTTTGATCTTGATTTGCTTTTTTCTTCTCCTTTTTAGATAATTAGTCAGAAAGATTATTTTAAAAAAGTAATCTTTGTGCATGCAAATTTTGGCAAAAATGTATTTCTACTTCCGCTAATAATGTTCCGTACTTCAACTAGGTACCTTTATACTATATCACACCAGGTAGGTGTAAACTATAGATGAAGAAAAATGTACGTAAATGATGAAGATTGCTTTCAACATCACACTTTCCACACTAAACCTGCTTTTTGTTTGCGGTTGTAGATACATTAAAATGATTATACCTAATACGCGATACGTACACCGTAAAAATGTGAATTATTGTGAATGATTGAAAAAAACAATAATATTTTTCACATTTTCATGAAAATGTATTATCGTGGTTTACCGATAAAACAATTTTCTTTTTGGTTGGAAGATGTAAAGTATGTAAAGCTGTAAAATGCAAAGAAGAGAGAGAGAGAGCGTGAACTTTAATTGGCAGCAATCTGTTGGATCCCCAATTGGAATTTTAGTCTTTTACAAGTCTTGATAATTTTTTAGAATCAGTAGCAGATACTGTACGTACGAATCATCATGCCACTGCCACTGCACATTACCTACAGTTTCTTATTACAAACTAACTACAACATCAACAAATGTACAGCTAACAGCTATCGAATCGAAACTGTTATATTTCAGTACGTTCAGTAGTCTTGTTCGCCATTTCTTAAAAGCCAAAGCCAATATGTATGAATATATCTATCGTGAAATTTTGACTTGCTGTTAGCTAGCAGCAGACTAAAAAATGACACTGCCACACAATTATTATCTGTATAAAAACATCAAAAAGTGCATTTTATTGCTCTAAAAATTCATGACAATTTTTTCAATGTTTTTTGTGTTCATTTACAATAAAGCATACAAAATAACTCAAATATGTGAAAAATACGAAATATCGTGCATGTAGCTGTAATTATATTATAACCAATAAGTAAATAAATAAAGGCTTCTAGTACAAAATCGCAAAAAGACGAAGACTTTTTAAGTTACCTATATTACAGTTTATTATTAGTAGTAATAAAGGACTATAAAGACTTCACAGTAAAAGCAAGGGCGGTGTTGTTTTGTTTCGTGTTAGTCTTGTAAAAAATGCCTTTCTCAGGTGTGCAATAAAGTTGTGATGAAAGTTTGATGACCAACTTCATCTCAATCAAATTTATATTTTTAAAATAGAATGGGGATCCCCGTACTGGAATGGAGATGTACATAATTATACTTGCCATGAGTCATTCTCTTACAAAAGTATATATACAACATATAGTTTACACTATGGGAAAATTTCAGTTAAAGTTTTCCGATATCATTTTTTAATCTAATCTTGCTCTGATTCAATCCAATTTTACGTATATACCAAACGGTCATTTGGTAGTATTGGTAGGAAAGATTTGAAGGTTTTGTACACAAAATCACATTACGTTTGTCAATGACAATAATGAATTAATAAACCTTTGAAACTTGTTACCTTCTAAAAGTTATTTTGTAATGCGCACAATACATGTTATGAAGGTTTTCTACACAAAATCATATTACATTTGTGAATGACAATAATGAATTAATAAACCTTTGAAACTTGTTACCCTCTAAAAGTTATTTTGTAATGCGCACAATACATTTTACATATATCTGGTAGGCCCTATCAAGAAAATAATCTGGAGTGAGGAAGAAAAATCTCTATACATGTACATCATTTGTGTCTTGTGTGCACTCTGTTTAGTGTTTTCTAAAGAAACGATGCTAATTGAACTTCCTTTCTCGCCCCAACCACGATCACCACAAAAACGGCATCAGGCAGGACAGGTAACAAAATTTTCTCATTATTATTACCTATGTGAGAACAAATGCGGCAATGCAAATGCAATGTGTATCTATAGGATGTACTTTTAGTGTAATGACACTCGTGTAAAACTCAATGGATGTCATGAATGAGTGACTTGAAAAAATACGTATATTTATAACCAAAAATATGCAACCTTGTCAGAATGTGTGGTGGTGGTGTGCGTACCCAAATAAAACTCACTTGGATCTATACACTTACCACCACTACTACCCATGGACATTTATGTACTATTTGGTGAGGTTCTTGTGGTTGACCTGACTGGGCTGCTTCAGGTCAACTAAGATGGTTTACCGCATTTACCACCGTTGCAATGGTATGGTAAGGTAGTTGAGTACTCGTTGACTGCTGTAAAAATTCAACCTCATTATTCCAACCGACTAATAATTCAACAATGGAAGATGAGGGTTTTTAAAAGTGTCGGTTCGGTTATTTTGCCGGTGTGGTAGATAGTTGGGGAAATTACGAGAGGGATGAGACAGATTTTGGTTTATTATTATTATCTGGTTTATATAAACACTGCTGTTATGTGATAATAATAATTTCTTTGGTCTGGTTATGGTTACTCTTTTATGCAAACACACACATGTGTCATTCATTCATGGCGATACAAACTAAGTAAAAGATGAAAGTAAAACGAATACCGCAAATAAGTGATGGTGACTGACTTTGATTGGATTCTGGTGAGCAGAGGACCAGGTACAAAACCAAAGATAAATAATTGAAGTCGATTTTCAGATTAAACAGTTTGGTTTTCCGATTTGGCTGCAGCCTGGAGTGATGTAATAATAACAGTCAATAAAATGATTTTGCATAGGCATACACAACCTGCAGTAATCAAACTGGCTGGATTCGTTACTGGTTCTTTCGCTGTACTCACGACATGTGTGGTTGTGCAGAACATTGAAAATAATTCAAGGACATTTTTAAAGATTTATGCTTAAATATATTCCACAACACTCAATATGCTTTTTGTCGCTTCATTAGTTTATTTTTTATTTTTCGTAAAATATCTATCTGTAGCTAACAGTATTTCATTTCAAATCCGTCTTTGCTTTAAATATCCTAAGTGTGTTGTCTGACCCGCCGCTCATCATATACTCAGCATTTGCCCAGGATGTGCACAAAATGTGTTCCGTGTGGCCGGTCATATTATACAGGGGAGCACGTGGACTTCTTCTATCCCATAATTTCATCAGTTTATCATGTGAGCCGGAAACAAATAGATTCTCGTCTGTGGCGGACCAATTTACTGATGATACCCAGCCGTTGTGGGATGTGAACATGCACTTTACTAGAGACCCCTCTGTAAATTAAAAAAAAAACAATTTGATTTGATTTATTTGATTTTTCATTTTAAAAATCATTAAGCAATCAAGCAATCAATAATTAGTTGTACTGATTTTCAATAGTTAACTTACCGTTGGAACGTGGGTCGTATAGTCTTATATGACGATCGGCAGACGACGTGATTGCAGTATTACTCATATTTGACCATGACAAATCAAAAAATGCCTTGTTTCCTGCTATTTCCGATTTCATTCCACCCAGTTCAACATCCCATAGTTTTATTGTGTGATCCCATGATGCGGAGATGATTTCCTTTTCTTCAGTCCACTGAACAGAGGACACGCTTTCTTTGTGGCCAGCTAACGTCATTATTGGTGTCTAAAAAGTCGAAAATTGATTTAAATGCAAAACGTAAATTGAGCCACAAAAAATTAACTTGAAATTAACATTGTCTTTGTTGTAATATACCTTTGTTACACCCTTGCTTGGATGCGGCGCTTCAGCGGAGGCACCATCCAGAACTGGTTTATCTGCTGATACAGTCCAAATCTTTAACTGCCCATCCCAAGACCCACTGGCAATATGTTGTCCATTTGGATCTGGTTTTACGCATTCAACGCTCCTTTCATGACCTTTACACACCCATTTACAAGAGACATTGTTGTTGGACAAATCCCATTCCCAAATCATTACTGTCTGGTCATGCGAGGCACTAATAATACAAATTCAATAAAATAAAATGTTAATCTATAAAATGATCAACGTAGGATTGTTACTTTAACTATTCTCTTAAAAAATCCATACCTAGCAAAAACAGTACTCTCTGCGGATGATGTCACCCAGCAAACAGACTTGACGGGACCGGTATGAGCTGGAAAACCTTGTTTATGTTTTCCTTTGCCTGTCCATAAGTGCAATGTAGCGTCGTAACACCCCGTGAGGATCCTAATAAGATATCATTTTATTACAAATTAATATTATTAAAGAGCGAGGCTATATTTTCATCAGATTCGGCTCGTAAGGCTGAACTATTTTGAGGAAGCGTTTACCAACCGAATCTATAATGACTCATTACTAATAAGAATGTAGACAATTTCGATTGAGGAAGCACTGTGGGGAGGCAGTACGCTGTACGAATCTGGATTCCATAATGCAACCAAAAGCTAGAGATAACAGAACTAGTACAAGAAAATTTAAATGCACTTACCACGCATCAGTGGCGTCAACGGCTGAAACCCAGTCATCATGCATGAGACAGTTTTCTGGCTCTGGTGCTGGAGTTCTCTCAATATATTCTACCTCTATTATTTCCTCAACGCCAATCTTTTTTAAGCTTTCTTCTTCTTTTTCCACAGCAGTCTTTTCTTTCAGAGCTTCATGGCGTAAGACCAATTCTTCTAATGTACCCCGAAGGAATTCTCCACCGATTAAAAAGTCGAAATCCTTTGGTTTGTCGACGATATCATCCTCTACAAAAATACAACCGGCATTAATTAACTACTGCAACATTGTGTAAGGCATAAATAAAAAGATAAACAACTTTCATTAACTGGATTGAATATAACCTCTTACCAATAAGAACACGATTGATAACAGTGTTGAGTTCTTCCGACCCGACATTTGCAGATATAGCATAAGGGAAGTCTGGAATGGAATATCTTCAAAAAACATTTGTCATTTTTAACACAACAATTATGTCAGTATATAATTTATATATATATATAATGGATTGCTGAGAGTAATGACAATGACCAAATGTACTTACTGTTCCTGCTTTGTCACAAATCGAACCTGTAGTCCCAGACCCGATCCTCCGGTAGGCTTCACCACACTTGTCGCTGTCTGTTCATTTGCTGACATCTTGTCTTTTTATACTTATTCCAATTGACAACTTTAAATATTATAACAAAAGTCACTAAACATTTATAACTAATGGTTTTTCACTGTGTAGGCAGCGTCTAAAAATATTTTTCAAACGTCAGCCGCTAGTCTACAGCAAAGCAAGCAATCTCTTGTACGTAGTATTTTGAAAAGAATTACAAGTTTTATATAAAAAACAGCACTTTAAACATTCCTATTCCTACACATTATCTGTTTAAACTAAACCTATTCTCACTTCAGATTTTAATCATTAAATTAATTAACTTTGAAATACGGGCACTGAAAGGTGGAATGCATGAAAACTTGTGTTGACTTCTTCTTCTTCTTTTGATACATCATTCATGCATTAAAAACATCGCTTTCCACAAGCTACAAAAGCACATGTGATCTCTTTCCTATTTAAAAAGCTAACAAGCAAACGAGATCCTTACCCTTTTTCATTCAACAAAACATTCAAAAAGCCCGAGAGGAGAGCAAAGCACTCAAAACTCCCGCAACCCAATGAGGGGTAGTTTTAGTAGAGAATTCACACTATTTTACTGTCCGTAGCAAACTAAAAAATAATGCTTGCTGGAGATGCTGTTTTTTTGTCCGTACCGTCCCGTGTATTTTTTTCATTCACAAAACACAATACAAAGCAGACGAGTATCATCGCAGTAATACATGAGCGGTTGAGCTTGAAGTGCGTGCTCATCTGTTTTTTGTGTTTATCAAATTTGCTCAGTAGTAATCATCAATTCATCATCAAAGCGAGCAAATTTGAAGCGGTGAAAATTTTTCAGTGATTTTCGTTGACAATGGAGAGAAAGTTGAGTGAAGACTTTGAGGAGGTGCCCTGTGAAAGCGTGGTAAGTCGCGTTAATTATTCCGTTTGTTGAAGAAATAGGTTTTAGTTCAAGTAGCATTTGTTGTTGTTTTGTCAAAAAAACTGTATGCCTATGTAGTATGTAGTAGTAGAAAAGCATTGCATTGTATTATACAGAATTCTGCCAAACAAGGCGGGAATGAGAAAGCAGATGATTCTCGTTGGCAGAGCTTGTAAGAGGTAGAAAAAAATGCATAACGAAAAGCGCAGCAAATGTATGCAATTTTTTTAGCACGCTTGCATTTTTTTGCATTTTGGTTTGGTGGCGTTTTTTTGCAGGATGTTGCTTTTCAAAAATGAAATTGCATTTGCGAATGTCGTCGTTCCGTGGTGTGGTGGTGGGTGACTGGTGCTGGTGGTGAGCAGTTTGTGTTGTGAGGCTGAGGAATCCTCAGTGAGATGANGGTGGTGAGCCGTTTGTGAGGCTGAGGAATCCTCAGTGAGATGACATTTTTTATGCATTTGCTTGTTGAGCATGCTTGTCTTCATGTTTCCATTTAAAACCTTTTTGGTTTTTCGTATTTTCATAAAGCGTTTAGAAAAGCAAAAATTTAGCAAATGGAAAAAATAAAAAAGCCGCATGCGACATTTTTTTTTACAAATGTCGTTTTAAAATTCTTGAGAGCATAGAGCGAATAGCATTAATAGCAAAGCAAGTTTGCAAATGTGAAAAAAGGAGGCTGTGTACACTACAGTGAATCATTCAAAAAATTCTTGTTAGAAGTTGCATGCTTTTTTTGGTCGTGCCGTTTGTGAATTTTTTTAGCAGTTAATCAGTGTCATTACGTTACGTTGAATTGCATATAATATTATTTGTATTTTTTAGACAAATATTGTTGAAGGATGTCGACTGCCTGTGCTAATGTCTACAGGAGATGATTGGCGTAAGTTTTCTAAACATTATTTGTTTAATATTTAATATTTTTTCATCTTGATTCATGTTTTTGTTTGAAATAAAATAACCTTTGTTTGACTTTAATCAGTGTCAATAAGTTATGTTGAATTGCATAGGTATACATAATATTTTGTGTATTTTCAGACAAATATTGTTGAAGGATGTCGACTGCCTGTGCTAATGTCTACGGGAGATGATTGGCGTAAGTTTTCTAAACATTTGTTTAATATTTAATACTTTTTCATCTTGATTTATGTTTTTGTTTGAAATAAAATTAAATAACCTTTGTTTTACTTTCTTTTTTCGATTTTTACAGAAATAGCAGAAATACTCAGTATGAGGCTAGAGCCTGATAGAGACGGGAAACGTTACTTTTATGTACACTTTCTTGAATGTAAGTCTTTGAATTGTCGTCGTGGATGTAAACTTTACTATTAAATAAACTTTAATTTATTTGTAAATAATTCCTTCTTATTTTGTTATATAGTTAACAAAAGACTGGATGAGTGGGTCAGTGAGGATCGGTTAAAATTGTCTAAAGTGTTCTATCCTAAGAAAATCACTGTTTCGAGACCACCATCGCCCATGGCTGGAGATGTTGCTTCCATCACTTCCTCTAAACTCGACAATGCCAATGAAGAGAAAGAAAAGTCTGAAAAGGCCATTTGAAGAAATGGCAAAAACAGAGATCATTGCTACTCCAATACCTATCGTTATCAAGGTATGTTTATTTACTCTGATGAATTTATTTTGAATGTTCAATTTCAATACGTTAACTGTAGTAATGATTGCTATAATGACGTGCCTTTAAATTTGAAGGATGAACCTGGAACTCCAGCACCAGAAACTCCAAGTGGTCCACCTACGCCGGGGGCTCCTGGTACTCCACGAACTACTGGAAGTTTGCTAATTCAAAGTCATGATGATGTCGTCACTCGCATGAAAAATGTTGAAATGATAGAACTTGGTAGACACAGAATAAAACCGTGGTACTTTGCGCCCTATCCTCAGGTATAGAAACGCTTTTTAATGTTATAATCTTGGATTCCAAGCAAGCATAACACATTTATATTTACGCTCATTGTCCATCCTTTTTTGAATTTACAGGAATTAGTAGGTCTCAAATGTATCTACATTTGCGAATTCTGCCTCAAATATTCGCAAGTCTCGCAAATGTTTGGAACGGCATCTTAAAAAATGCAAACTAAAACATCCTCCAGGCAATGAGATTTATAGGAAGAATCATATTTCAGTTTTTGAAATTGACGGACGAAAAAACAAACAGTATGCTCAAAACTTATGTCTCCTTGCAAAGTTATTCCTTGATCACAAAACTCTGTAAGTTGAACTATAAAACAAAAATAATAATAATTAGTGTAGTATAATTCTACTTTGTCTGCGTTTAGTGTTTTAAAATTAACAAACTATTTTTTATCATTATAGCTACTATGACACGGACCCTTTCCTTTTTTACGTAATGACTCAGTTTGACAATCGTGGCTTTCACTTGGTAGGCTACTTTAGTAAAGAGAAAGAATCGTCTGAAGACTATAATGTTGCTTGTATATTGACTTTACCACCGTATCAGAGGAAGGGGTTTGGAAAGCTACTTATCGAATTTAGTAAGATTTCATTGAATTTATTATAAAAATTAAATGTCTGGTGTTATGAGAGATGCGATGATGTATATATATGTACAAATTACATATCATATTATGTTTTTTCCACAGGTTACGAGTTGAGCAAGTTTGAGGGAAAATTAGGTTCTCCTGAAAAGCCGCTCTCAGATCTTGGCCTTCTCTCATATCGGAGTTTCTGGTCTCATACGATTCTCAATATCCTATTTACTCAAAAACCAACGGGTGAAAACGACAGGGCTCAAATTACAATAAAGTATGTAGTTTCTAGTTTTAGTTTTTTTTGGTTATTTTATTTTACGACTAAAACAATATTTTGTTTTGCTTGTTTTTATTCATTTTTGCATTACACAAATACATAATAATTTGCCGAATATTTAACTGAATTTCAGTGAGATTTGTGAGATGACTTCAATGAAAAAGGAAGACGTGATTTCAACCCTGCAAAATCTGTAATGTCATCTCATATTACAAAGGAGGCTTTGTAATTGTGCTTACAAAAGAGATGATGAAAAACCACGAGAAGGCATCAAGAGCTATGAAAATAGATCCAAAGTGTTTGCATTGGAGCCCAAAAGACTGGTCTAAACGAGCCAAGTGGTGAAGTGCAGTGAATTAAGAAAAGTTCAGGCGAAACAAGAGTAGACAACTAATTCAAGTGTTTGCGAAAGTTTGTTGTGCTCTGTAGTATTGAATTCTCTAAAGTATTAGGTCGGCGTAAGTACATATGTAGTCGCTCACTATGTCAGTCACTCTTTCCTCTTATAAAATCGCATTTTCACGTTTTTTGCAAATGTTCATTTTGGCACAACTATAGTGTTTTCTGTACACTTACTGTAATGATATGTACAATTGAGTTAAAATGCATTTATTGTTATTATTAGTATTTAACTAATACATTATCAAACGTGTAGATAAATTGTTGTAACATTTTGATAGCATACAACCAATACTGTAAAGAGAATAATATATAGTAGGTTGGATTAATAATTTCTTTTTACAGTGAGCCTACGATATAGAAATACTCCAACCCTTATATGATTTATCATTTGCTGTAGAATAAAATAGAATATTAGTTTGAGAGATTATGTGATTTTCTTCGTAGTGTAATATGATTTGTATTTGAACATGTATTTAAAACGGAAAAAATAAAGCAGAGTTTAAGTAGATTTAGATCAATCATTGTAATAAATGCTAAAGTGTTTGTTTCACTACTTGATAAAAAATATAAACTGTTGTATGAACACCTTTTTGTTTATCGATTTATATTTATACCGACATTTATACTATAAATGTCGGTATAAATATAAATCGATAATTTATAGTAGTGTATGATTTTGATCATACTTACAATGATTGCACTAGCATAGTGTTCATACAAACTTGCTCAATCCAAAGCAGAAAATGAGATCAAATGAATTAAAAAGTTTAAAAACATTAATTATCATTGTATAGTGCGGTCTTTTGAAGTCATTATTTTTCCACATTGCTTTTTTGGAAATCATGTAGTTTCATACTCGTACTATATGTTTCATATTCTGTATTCATGTAAAGCATCTAAAAATTCAAAAAGTTGAAGATAATAAAATGGAAAAGTTTGTCGATTCAAGTTGCTGCGATTGTGATGAAATCGTGGTCGTCTTGCGTGATTGTTGCACCTGAACCTGAAACGAGAAAGGGGACTAGGGGCGATGTGAGATCAAACCAGCATTAGCATCATCATTTAAGCCATTCAATTCAACTGAAGTGTCATCGGATAAGAGGGGGATCAAACGTACAAAACGGCTGTAACAATGGGTTTTCTGCAAGCGAACTTGAGCATTTAAGTGCGTTGTGCGTTGAACAATTTACAGACATTCAAGTGTCATGCATTAATGTTAATTTATAAAAATAGGCTTTCTCCACCTGAAAAATATTTTGTAAATGTTCTCAAGATTTTAGAATGCAGAAGTGAGTTTCTTCACGCCTTGTTACTTGAGAGAGAATTTATATGCATAGGTAAGCAACGCAATAGATGTGGTTCTTGATGTTGTGGTTGTTTGATTTTGTCTTCCCTCTCCATATATAGTTTGGCATAGAGGAATAGTAATGATGGGTGAAACCAAACTTTTCATGTTCCTTCTTTCACTGAATAGCAACAACCGTATCATCCATGATGGATGATCCATCATAAGTCTTTATTGTGCATAAAAGAAATGCTAATGTTGAATTTTTGACATTTGTTGCAATTTTCACTAATGAATACCTACCCAATATTTAACCTTTTTACTGCATGACTGAACAAACGAGAGAAGAGAATTTGCTAACGTGCATTTGAATATTACTATACCAAAGAGATCAAAGAGTGACAATTCATATTGCTGGAGGTTATTCTAGAAAATCTTATGTAAATCTTATCTTATCTTATGTAAATACAAAGATGAGACTCTGTCTTTGAAATTCTGATTCTACAGAGTTCTCCGCAATTTTCTCAATGACGCCAACCCTACATCTCTTTAGTTTACTGCTGTTAATAATGATGAAAACTAGGAACTCGACAGCTAAGCATCTTGCTTTTTACTGACGCTGTCAATTTTCCAATCGACCAAGTGAAATCGATATTATCTGCCTGTAGATGGAGGGTATTTTAACGACTGGAAACCGATTTTTGCAGATATTACATGTCACATTTAGAAATGAAAATTTCAATTTTTGCGTCCCAAAAGAGACTTTCATTATCACAACCCATCATTTATTATGTGATCCGTTTTGTTTTGTGCTTGCGTCTTAAAAACGTCTAGTTTAAAGAATTTTAAGAATCATTACAGGCTTTGTTTTCTCCTCTTATAATGCAATTTAGATAAATATTGAGGCTAGTAGAAAGGTTAGTCAGGTAAGCGCTTAGTAAGGTTAGGTTTTTAACGGTTAACAAAGACGTAGAGAGTAGAGATGCAAAGATGGATGGACGCAAACATTGTTATAAAGTTGCCCAATGCTCAATTAATTAGCTTTTGCTACTTAATAATGGAAATTATGTTGAAAACAAAAAACAAAATCATGTTTTTCTAAACAAAAAATCTAGAACGATGCATAGGTATTATGCATAGGTATACTGAAGTTTATGATCCAAGACTAGTGCGGTTTTGTACATCAATAGCGCAAGATTATGACGTATCGTGCTAATGTCGATTCAAGAGCATATTTTTCAGGACCAGAATTAATAGTTTTTGAAAATAAATATCGAATTGTTCGTGTTAAAAGTACAAGATAACGTGTTATTTGTGCTGCTGGGGTATATCCTGTTTACTTTTCTCTATTTTGCACTAAGCGAGAAATCACGGATATGGGAAATGACAAACAAAAATTATGCTGGGTTTTCATTCATCCGATGAATCTCAAATAAGCTAGCCTCAAAATCTTTCCAGCAAAACCAATTTGATCTTTTCATCTCAACTCAATCCGCTTCTCTCATCAAATTAAGCCAGAATACACAACTGTGAAACAAACCACAAAATAAACCATATTAAAATGACATGGAATCCAACAGCCTGTTATTGGCAACAGGGAACGTACTGAAAGCTAGATGTTAAGTGTGTTCACACGAAGCTCCAAAAGCATATCAGTCGCATGATTGCGTAGAAAGCCATTACATATTACATTTCCGCTCAAACATACATTGTTAAAAGGATGGATTTAGTTTCCTCGCCTTCTGTATAAACTCGTCATTTGAAATGGGACATTTTAGTAACACACCAACAAATACGCTTATGTAGACCAAATTGAACAAAAACAATGAAAGATCAAGAGATTGTATTTACATTATGTGTGCAGTTGCAGGTTGCAGCAACTTATAATATATATTAAAACTGAAGGATATGGATGTTACCTACTTAAATTCGTTTTAATTTCCGAGAATAACTCTTTAATGTTTGCCTTGTTGTTGGGATTACTTTTGTTGGTTTGAGGAAACTGGAAACAATATTCTTGCCTTCATAATACTAGGTCACTTTTTTTTGCAAACACATAATAGTTAAGAATGCATGGTCATATATCATTGAAAAATGGAATCAGATTCCTGGAAGTTTGTCACTTGTCGAAATTTAGATGATGGGCATGGCGCAGTCGGGA
>JAANSP010001689.1:0-14619 GCA_036850745.1 Homidia socia | reverse complement strand
AATTTTTTCCGATTATCAGATTTAAAGTATTAGATTCTAGCCGTGTTCCGCAAGTCAAAGGTTAATTAAACATCATCTCATCATGAGTAGTAAGGATAATGTGCCACCTCCAGCTCCCCGTGGAAGTGCCCGAGGTCGGGCAAGGTCCAGGTACAACCCGGAGGCTGTACAAGTGCAGGTAAATAAAATTTAAACCAATCTTCTTGTATGTTATGACGTCATTTCTAGTGATTGAGTCGTAGTTCTTTAATTTATGGTAGCTAGCTGCTTATTACAGGGATTTTGAGTACTGTTATTTCTTTTTTGAAACATTATTATTGAATGACAGTGATGTAGTATAACTTAACATGTTTTGTTTTATGTTCAGTCGTCGGAACCTGCAGCCATTTCGGATACAGCTTCAGTGGCTTCGGAAGCTCCAAGCTACTCCACCTTGGCTACTGTTGATTCGGGTAAAATAGCATGAAAAATACAACCATTCATAAGCTTGAGATATTAAAACTTGCTTAAAACCACGCCGAAAGTTTTAATTTTTAATTTATATTTATTTACATTTAATATGTACAGATTTGAGCGCAAGTACTGCTACGGAGGTTAATGAAAGTGTCATGAACGAGGCAGGAAGCGTTGCAGGATCAGAAAGGGTTAGAGACCTGGACGTGTCAGGATCGGCAACATCCGATCAGAGTGGAAAAGGAATCCGCATTACAATCAGGCCTGGATTCATAAAACAGGGGATGGGCGGAGAAGTGTCAAAAGTACTAACTAACTATTTGCATATGAATAAAACCCCCGATTTCCAACTTCACCAATACAGAGTGGACTTTAGCCCGGAGGAAGACTCTACTCAATTAAAAAAGTTGCTGGTTCGGAGCAAAGAGGATGTGCTTGGAAACTACATCTTTGATGGACACATGATGTATACTACCAAACCCATCCCGATGGACAAACGTGAACTAACAACGGTAGCAAGTTCAGGCCAAGCATCGTTCACAATTCTTATCAAGTCCGTTGGATACGTACTGCCGTCATCGCCAATGTACCTGCAGTTCTATAACATGGTGATGAGAAAGTGTATGACACTGATCGGAATGGAGGAATTGGGAAGGCACTTCTATGACAGAACTAAAGCGATAGCGTTCAATGAAGAAAAACTGGAGTTGTGGCCGGGAATCATAACAGCCATCCGAAACCATCAGTCAGGAACCCTGCTCTGCATTGAAGTCACCCATAAAGTCTTGCGCCTGTCCACCGTCTATGACATGATTGAAACTATCAGAGCCCAAACCAAATCCCAAGATGACTTTGTAAGTGTACAATTAATTTTATTTTCTTTCTTTCATTCATTCATTCATTTGCTCAATTTGCTGGTGTAGTGTCAATTTTATTTGCTATGTCACTATGTCTATTATTCACTAATCTACAGGAGAAAGCAGTGAAGGATGAACTGGTGGGAGTAATTGTAATTACTCATTACAACAGACGTACTTACCGAGTTGATGATGTGGACTTCAACGTCACGCCAAATTCCTCGTTCCGTCAGCAAGACGGGATGGTTACCCGATATGCAGACTACTACCTTAAAAGGTACGACATCAAGATCGAGCAAATGTCTCAACCGGCCTTAGTTAGCATCCCAAAGAAGAAGGACATCAACAAGGGCATCACAGGAAATATCTACTTGTTTCCGACTTTGTGTAATCCAACTGGTCTCACGGACGCCATGCGAAAGAACTTTACGCTGATGAAGAAGTTGTCCGAGCATCTTCACATGGGTCCGAATCAACGAAAGAATAGGCTAGACGACTTCATCTACAAAATGAAGAATACCACCACCGTTCAAAAGGAGTTTGCCAACTGGGATATCGACTTTGTTCCCGACTACGTGATGGCCACTGCCAGAAAGTATCCGGCCGAAAAAGTTTTTATGGGACCTGTAGGCTCTGAACCTACTTATGGCGACACAAGAACTGCTGACTGGACACGACAGCTAAAGGGTAACATATTTTATAACCTATGCTTTATTACAAAGTTTGTTCCTGTTTGTTTAATCAGTGCAATTTTCATTTAATTTTCAGGACGTGGAATGCTCACCCCTTGTGAATTTAGCAATTGGATTGTTATTTGTGCCCACACGAGAAGCCTCTTTCGTACCAATGTTGGTAGATGAGTTGAGAAGAGCTGCGAGAGCCATAAACGTCAACGTGGCGCAGCCAGCGGCTACGTAAGTTTATTATGATTATAAATTAACCATTGAAAAGTTCAAGCGATAATAATTATAATAACTAAATGGAAAATTTATTTGTATTTTCTTTTTGAAATTCTTCAACAGTGTCTCGTATTCTTCACCCCACAACATGGGTAATACCATCAGGCAAGAACTGAACAGAAGAGGAAATGTTGAGTTTGCTTTCATTATTCTGCCAAACAACAACGTAAAACCTTATGCTGAGGCGAAGAAAATCTGCGTTTTGGATTTTGGAAGTAAGTTTTTGTTACATTTGCTGTTTTAAATTGAGATGTAAGACATGGGATGGGATAAGATAGAGTGAGCATTGTGTTAACTGTAATTTCTTTGACGTATTTTTAGTTGGCTGTCAATGCTTCCTGGCCAAAAATATGAACAAGACGGACGCAAAAGCGAAGCAAAAACTTGGATCCATCTGTACCAAGGTGATGATTCAGATCACTGCAAAGCTTGGCGGTGTCCCTTGGGGTGTCAAAATTCCAGTGACAAAATTGATGATTCTCGGATTTGACGTATACCATTGTTCCGAGAGGAAGGGGCAAAGTGCTGGTGCATTGGTCTCCACACGATGACCAGTCTTTAAATCAGTACTACTCCACCGTCACTTTTCACAAGGACAAGTCCGAACTTGCCAAAAACTTAACCGCTGGCATGATAAGTAAGTCGCTTGTTGATTTCTGAAATTAAGGATTTCATGCAGTTATCCACCCATAAATATAAATTGCAACTTCATTATGGAAAATTTATTTTTGCTAGAATCCCTGGAGGCGTTTCGTATTGAGAATAGTGGGGCTCTCCCTGACCGAGTTGTTTTGTTTCGCGATGGAGTTGGAGAAGGGCAGATCAACTATGTGATCGACTGCGAAGTACCACAACTTCAGGTGGCAATCACCGAAATGTACAAGGACAAGGATCAGCCTCGTGCTAAGTTGTCAGTTGTAATCGTCACGAAGAAGATTAACTCTCGAGCCCTCCTTGCAAAGACAGGAAACACCATTACCTATGACAACGTTCCACCTGGGACAGTAATTGACAACGTAATCACCCTACCTGAGAGGTAAGAACCTGTCAATATTTCCTAAATGGATTTTTAAACAAACAATGTTTGTTGTCTTATAAATTTTCACTTGCTTTCATTTATCTTATCTTTGCAGGTACGATTACTTTTTGGTCTCTCAGAGTGTCAACCAAGGGACGGTTAGCCCCACCAATTACAACGTCATTTATGATGAATCAGAGTGGAGTGCAGAAAAGATGCAGAAGCTGAGCTTTAAACTATGCCACTTGTACTACAATTGGTGTGGAACGGTAGCTGTCCCAGCTCCCTTGTCAGTATGCCCACAAGTTGGCATATTTGACCGGTATTGCGTTAAATGAAGAGGCTCCTCGTGGATTGGCCAATAATCTCTGGTATCTCTAGGTTAGTTTGTTGTGTTAAGTACCAGTTATTGTCCTTAAAAACAATGTTATCTTATAAATTACTCTTAAATCGGATATATAGTTAGCTATTATAATGTTTCATTTCAAAAAAAATTGTACTAATGATGATTTGTATAACATTTGTTTATGATAATTTTGCATATTATTGTATCTAATGATTATTCATTTATGTCAAATAATATTCAGAGAGTTGTGTTGTGTGGAAAGTTTTCTGTGGATGTATTAAATAAAAGTTTATACATATAATGTTAAAATCGATGTTTTTGTAGTTTAGTTATTTATTGCATGGCTGACACTGACAAGTTTGAATGTAGTGTAGTACTAGAATTTGAATTTACTCAGTTTAATTAACTTTTGGGACCGAAGACGAAAGCACCTCCACATTATTGGAGGCGTCTTCCTTTAGTAAGTTGATAAATTTTCCGCCAATACCATTTGTTTACATCAATAATAATTTTACCTTGCCTATCCCATACACATTTAAATGTGACCACCTGTAGGCTTGGCATGATTTCCCACAAGTTTGACTCGTACATTTTCCCTGTGTACAAAAACTTGTCAATTTGCACCGCACATGTATTATATGTTGGTATGTCCACTACTTGTTCTAGTGTCCCATCATCGCCGTAATTGACCACACCAGAATTACTACTTTGCTTAATTTCACTTTTTTCCTCCACTTTAAACTCACTGTCAGGGAGTAACGGGATGATGAATGTCGAAAAAGTGAAGGTGTTCCAGCTTTGGAAAACACTTTAAAAACTCGTACGATGTTTCCTTGTTATGGTGAATCTCTAAACTCTTCAAACAATCCAACTTCCACTCTTCCGCCGACAAAGTTCGGATTCCTTTCAGTTGGCAGCCTGGCGCTAGGAACAAGCTCAAAAACTCCAACCGAAATTGTTTCACCAGTAGAAGTAGGCTTTTCATGCTCCATATTTCATCTGAAAAATCTCCACAACTAGTGCATCGCTCACCGCCTAAATTTAAGTACAGCTTTTTCAAACTTGGAAGGGTCCATGCACGAATGGTGGGAAAGTTGCTCGCTATTTGACACGTTTGTTAGGTAGAGAATTTCCAGATTTGGAAACTTTAACTTGCTCGTTTCTACCCATGAGGGGCTTACTGGAGAGGAAAATGCCTTCAGTTGTTCCGAATACTCGGCCATTGTGCTGTCCTGGAAAACTTGTGAAACCTAAATTAAGGAAGTAGATAAATCAAATGTGTTCATGAACGCATCCACAGTAAAGAAAAACTTGACTCGTATACACTATTCATGTCTTTGTGCGATGCAGTGATCCTGTAAGTAGCACTGTAGCAATGAGTAATGACTAGGAGTGAGATGCTCTTTGCAAAATTTTAAATATTTAACGTGCAATATTAACCCGGTGATGATCTGTCCACTCCAATTTCTGCAGAAACTGCAACTGGGGCATTGGATTGGCAATCATGTATCTGTTGACAGCAGCTACTTGCTCGCCGTCACCACTAATGTCCGGAAGTGCAAATGATAGCTCAAGAGATTTTAAATTTGGCAAGAGGGAGATGCAGTGTCGGAGTAACCTGTAGCAAGCTACATGATCTTGGAAGGTCATGTGTCCATCTGAGAGTTCCACGTGCCAAATGTGATTTCCAAATTCCCTCAGTAAATCCAGTACATTTTCCCAATAGCCCGAGCAGTTGGAGGTTCCATCATAGTGACCAAATCGTACGCATCTTCCAACAAATGGGTTTCTTTTGTGACCTCGCATTTTTTCCAGGAAAGCCTGGATTGCTGAGGTGTCCAACAAGTGGACTCCCTCAAAAATGTGTTTGCCGTTTGGACTTGAGTGTATGCGACAGTTTATGAAAACAGAGTTTTGTGGAAATTTTAAAGATGAGTTGCAGGTACTTTGTGGGGACATTTCGAGGTTGTTTTGAAGGTGCTGATCTACGAACTCGCACACTTCTCGACAGACGGCACGACAGCCAAGTAAATCTCGTAAATTGAGGTACTTGATTACATGATGTAGAATCTGATTCAAATTTAATCGATTGGACTTGAGTGTATGCGACAGTTTATGAAAACAGAGTTTTGCGGAAATTTTAAAGATGAGTTGCAGGTACTTTGTGGGGAAATTTCGAGGTTGGTTTCAAGTTGCTGATCTACGACCTCGCACACTTCTCGACAGACGGCACGACAGCCAAGTAAATCTCGGAAATTGAGGTACTTGATTACATGGTGTAGAATCTGATTCAAATTTAATCGAGATTTGCAAGACGAAGGTGGCCTTTTTACTGGCACCAATGAGCGGCTAACTGCGCATAACGGAGGGGGCTCCTCTATGAATCTTGAGTTTTCTTCAATTATGTTCTGTGTAGCAGCATAACACAAAGAACGGAACGGGGCATTGGGAGACGTTTAATGATCAAAAAAGATTAAACACATTCGATAATTAATATGAAGCCTTAAATATATTTTCACCTTACCTCATCATTTTCGGTGGGATGTGACAGCTTTTCAGCCTGTGCTATCTCTTTCAACATTTTCTTTTCCTCAGCGCCATCCATTGTCACAAAATATGCAAAAATGACCTCCGGTTAACTATATACCTATTATCTAAAAACATGTCTTTTGAATTTTGGTTTATTATGGGATGTCATGAATAAGCATTTAATTTTGAGACACAAAACACGATGCACATGCACAGTCTATAAAATAATCCATTTTATTTCTGAATTGTTAATTAAGGCCCATATCATTCTAGGCATTATGTAACTTTAGCAAAATGTAAATCTGTATAGTCTCATTTACAAAAATAAAAATCTTGATAAGGCACCTTCAATCTTGGCTGATTAATCTAATTTGTCATCAACAACATCAAGCCAGTTTTTGCGCTCCATCATAACATGATGACCATGAAAATAATAGCAGCTTCTTCATGACTTTCCATGTCAGCAAATTAATATATGCATGCATACTTGCTGGGTTTTATACATCATCAAAGGAGCCATCAAACTAATCATTTTGTTTGAGTGATTTATTATTTTGGTTTTGTTTATCCTTTCGTTTGGCTTTTTTGTTGTTGCTTAAAAGTTTCCATTTTATGAAAACGGCCATTTAGGTATAAAGATATTTTCTAGTATTCATACGTATATAAATAGGTGCGCAGCATTTGGTGCATCTAAAATCGAGTTATGTAGTCACGCATTAAACGTGAGTGTAGTGTAATTAATCGATTAAAAACACTAAATGAGCATTTTTTTGTCCAAGGTGTATACTTTTTCTTTCTTTGTTAAATTATATATTATTAATTTATTGCATTGCATTTTATTGTCGTCAATTTACAGAGCAGTGCAGTGCTATCTATGCACACATGACGTTATTCATGTATATTATCTAAAATCCACGACANGTTAAATTATATATTATTAATTTATTGCATTGCATTTTATTGTCGTCAATTTACAGAGCAGTGCAGTGCTATCTATGCACACATGACGTTATTCATGTATATTATCTAAAATCCACGACAAATACTTTGAAACTCGAGTATAAACACTAGATGGTAATGATCGACTAGCTGCTTCGATTTCCTCGACATCATCATCACCACCGTTTACGATTTGGCACACACTTCCTGTCGGACCATGAGACAGTACACTCCAGCATAAAAAACTTGGCTTCCACAAAGCCTTCAACTTTTGATGGCACCTTAATTGGATACATAAGTGGGCTACCAGAGTCAGGAGCGCACGAATTTCTCCTCCCCTTTCCACCAACGCAAAACTAGAAAATCAGAGAGAAACTTTATATCAAACTCACTGCGTAAATTTTTTTAGAAACTGCCATAACTGCATAGGTAAGCATATTTTTCAGCCTACCTGAGTTCGTGAACTGAATGGTGACAACTTGGGATAATCTTGTCGACATCTTTCATGCGAAGTAAACTCTGCGATGCCCTTTTCAGCCTACCTGATTTCGTGAACTGAATGGTGACAATTTGGGATAATCTTGTCGACACCTTTCATGCGAAGTAAACTCTGCGATGCCCTCTTGAAGAATGCTACTTTCTGAACCAGTTGAGTACAGACCATCTACATGAACCCATAAAATAATTATAATTTATAATAATTGTTATGCTTTTATCTTTTAAGGCCCCTTTTTGATAAGGTGGTTTAAGAGCAATTTTTATTTTTTGCATTACCCCATGAATGGCGTGACCAACCAGCTACCCATGCTGGTTTTCCGATTAAATCACTGACTCCACCAACATCCAGCCGATCCTCAATTCCGTACTCTCTCACAAATGGAAGGCAAGCGGATTTGACAAAGGTTGTGTTCAGAGCCATCGGTTTCTCTACTCTTATCAATGCAATGTCATTCACCCCCGTTGCTGCTTTATATTCTGGGTGAATCGTAAACTTTTCAATTTTATAGTCTTCTCGTATAGATTGCGGCAAGTATTCACTTCCTTGATCAATCAACGTATCCAGATTATATTCTCCTACTTCTGATGTACCTCCTACAAAAGAACAAAAAATTACAATTTGAGAAATTTAAATAATAATAGAGCAAAAGCAGTTGAAAAAAATATTACCACTTTTTAACTTACGGTTTGGCACGATCAAAGCAATGCGCGGATGTTAGGATGTAGCGATTATTTAAAATGGCTCCACTGCAAACATGGTCAAAGTCCAGACTTCGCCTTCCTGCTAAATAACGTATACGTTATCAATTCCACTGTCAAATTTTTCTGAAACATTTTGTATAAATTATTTCATTTTTCTTCTCCATTTTTTCTTACGTTTTACCCCAACAAGGGCAATCCACGGGTACGCACCAAACGCTCCAATTAAAGAGTCCAACTTTCTCGCGTTGCTGCACTCATGTAATTTTGGAAGCAATCGAAAATTTGGATGATACCTCAAGTCCTTTCTTGGCACTGGTATTGCTTCCTTATTTTTGATTCTGTTTGGGGGCAGCAGATTGTATCGCTCCGTGGGAAATGATAGTGGAGTGCGATCATGATTACTATCAAACGCTTCAACGACAGAGGAAGATAATGTCGCCGCCTCCTGCAGTGGGTGATGAAACTTGTCTTTGCTAACTGCTGCTGGCGAAGAGGAAGTGAGGGAATGTGAAGTTTCTGGAAATAATAATTTGTTTGGGGAGTGCAGGGTAGGGTCTATCTCTCTGCGAACGGGAGTTGCTAAACGTATCCCGATATCTTCCTCTTCTTGTGATGCGTATAGGCTATCATTTGGACAGCAAACCTAAATTTTGAATTTGTAAAAATTCTTGTCAAATGTTCACTTAAAAACTTTTATGTAGCCGCATTATAAAGTTTTGATAAAAATATTAATAAAAATTACTTTTGGATTGGAATTGTCAAAATAGCACGTGTATTTGACCAATAAACGCAAATTTTCTTTAATTAGCGGTCTAACTTTCAACCAGCCGTAAAATAAAGGGCAGGAAGCCAATGGAACACATGTCCCAAGTCGACCATGAATTGAGCGACAGGCGTCTGTGTAGTGTTCTGTTGGTAAAACAATAGCGTTTTTTTATAACCGAATGCTCTCTCTAAAGTTTAGATTCAGAATTCAATCCCGAAAAAAACAACTAATAAAAATTTACCTGCTCTAACTGACGAATTAAAAACTATTGACATGAAAACCACCACAGTCCACCAAAGCCTTTGCACATGGCTTTTGCGTTGAAATAATTTGTTAAAATTCATAATTACACACGAAAAGTATGCCTTTGTTATTTGAAAAGTAGTCTATGATGATGACAAAAATTGTAACAGTCAAAACTATTTCTAAATGCAATTAACACCATATCTTTATCACAACACTGATTATTGTACTCTACTTGAAGGAGCAATTTCATTTTGGTGACATTCTTGAATTCACAATGATCACATTGTCACTGGCACTTGTTTATTATTCCGTGTTCGTTCGTATTTTATATATATGGCACAAGTAAATTTATCTGTCCGCGGACACTTCAGCGTCACACAATAATGCATCCCATTTTCAAGGTATTACTATTTGAACACTTGTCATCGCGTTGAACACGTCACGTTCATGCGTAAATACTGCAAAGTATCATTTGCATGCAACTTGCAACGACGCCGCCAACGTGCACAATGCAATACTGCTTTAAATTTTATTTACTTTTTAAACCAGAGCAAATCTCAAGATTATACACATCCCGGGGTTGTGAATAAATTATTTCATATCTCTATGAAGAGTTACCCAGTATAAAACCGGCTTTGGAGTAGTACGTCTTTGATTGCGTATATTGCATGCACAATAAACCCGTGTGGGTAAATTTCTCAAACATGGGAAAATCCAATCTATTTGCACAACAGCACAACTCAATCAACTCATGTCGTATATCGTCATTCACCTTAAAAACATTGTCAATGCATAGGCATAAAAATAGCTTCTAGTTTTCTATGCAAAAGTTGTTTTAGATTTATGCAGATCTAGATCATGCTCACATGAAAGGGTTAGATTTCATTCCACGTTTGTTGGCCCAAAGGTACTACGGAATCAGTGAAGGAAACCCCCTCACCAAAAGACGTCTTTTTCTACACAGCACCTGTCTTTCTTCTTGATTGAACACTAGAGCACATCTTTTTTTTAGATCCCTATCAATCCAGTTCCGACTACTCACTGAACCCGGGCAAGAATGCAGTCAACTTTTAGTACGTAAGTAAATCTTTTTCAAGTCACTTTAGCATTGAACGCGTCATCGTGAATTTCCTCTCAATCGATTCCAGCCAGGACAATGCTATGCTGCTAGTACAGCGTAAACATGTGTAAACACTTGATTAATTTGATAATGAACCAAAAAAACCGACCGAGTTGGTGGTAGCCCGCAAACCCAACAACTTTTTGATTACCAGACAAAAACCCTGGATAAAACAGGAAGTGGAGCTCATTAAATGATTATTACTAGTGCAGGCAGACAGAGGGCTCAGCGCATTGCACGCATTGCAATCAAACATGCAGTAATACAATGGAAGAAACGCTAGAAGTGATTACACTACACAAGAATTTTTGCCAACGCCAGCCAATTCACTTGCTGCTGCTCCGTTTGGACCAAAATTTCAATATCATTTTTTTGTCTTCATGTGCGTATAAATGGTTGGATATCCTTTACAACTAGAGGCAGAAATGAGATGCCAGTTTATTTTGTGAGGTGAGTAAAGATGCTAATGAATGCTGCATGGCCATATCATATATATACAGCGTACATGTAATAATTTTTGGGGAAGGGTTTTGCATGAGATGCGATTATCTTGAAACACCTTACATTTTATTGTCTGTCTGTGTATTTACTAGGTAAAAAATGTACGCGAGTAAAATATAAACATGTTATTGTGAATACACATAGGACATGACATTGCATGGACTTGTGGGCTCCATTATTATACGTCTCATCGTGATTATCACGATATTATTATCCAACTTCTTTACAGAAATATACTAGCAACAAGATCAGAGATCATGATCATATCACTACAACGCGTATTATTACTATAAAAATATGCAGATGATCATCAAGTGAGTCTTTTAATTTTGCATGAAACAGATCAAACTCACCATAATATCATATATTCATTGCAACGTGCCGTTTTTTTATTATTATCCAACTTCTTTACAGAAATATACTAGCAACAAGATCAGAGATCATGATCATATCACTACAACGCGTATTATTACTATAAAAATATGCAGATGATCATCAAGTCAGTCTTTTAATTTTGCATGAAACAGATCAAACTCACCATAATATCATATATTCATTGCAACGTGCCGTTTTTTATAACAAAAACGCAAAAATAATCAACTGCTATACTGGTCGAGGAAAAATGCTAGAAGACATCAATAAAAAAATTAAAACTTTTTTTTACTTCATTCCACTTTTGACTGCGTGAAATCCATGCTAAAGGACAAAGGAATGTAGTTTTATGAACGAATATATATGTATTGGTGAAATAATAATAACATTTTGTTTGCTGCATAATCAATGCTTTATATTCTTTTTCCAATGATCTTCTACAAAAGTCAGTGAACAAATTATTAGGGATGAGAACTCTACTTTGAGGAGCAACTTTTTGAGTGATTTTAGTTGATATTTTCTGGCAACTTTTATTCAAAGCCACTTTTGATTACATGGACAGATGTGTGAGGAGGTTGACTTGCCGTTTTTACAGCAAAAAAAAGCTCAATAGATGTTTATGTGATGATGAGCACAACAGGTATTGAATTATAAATAATCGCTTCTAGTTGTAAAATAAATTAGTATGGTAATCCGGTTGTCTGTGTTGGTGAAATAATAATAATATTTTGTTTGCTGCATAATCAATGCTTTATATTCTTTTTCCAATGATCTTCTACAAAAGTCAGTGAACAAATTATTAGGGATGAGAACTCCTCTTTGAGGAGCAACTTTTTGAGTGATTTTAGTCGATATTTTCTGGCAAGTTTTATTCAAAGCAACTTTTGATTACTTGGACAGATGTGTGAGGAGGTTGACTTGCCGTTTTTACACAAAAAAACTCAATGGATGTTTATGTGATGATGAGCACAACAGGTATTGAATTATAAATAATCGCTTCTAGTTGTAAAATAAATTAGTATGGTAATCCGGTTGTCCGTATTTTTGATAACAACTCGTCTACTTTTTGGGTAATCATCAATTTATTTTAAGCAAAATTACGATAGTAGTACAATGTGTCTGTCTGCTAAGACCAGCTCCATTTTATTTGCATGACAGTTTACTTAATAATATTCAAGTTCAAGCTTGTAAGCAGGTATTATGTTTTATGGACCCATCACAATCATTTCGTGAATTAAAAAAATACTAGAATGACTTACACAAATTCATCAAATCAAGTAATAATTTTTAATTTTACACCCTTCTTCATTGCTTTTGGTAAATTTCTATTTTCTCTATCACCCAAAAATACATATTTTTGGTGGCTAGAGCTAAAATCGCTGTCACGAATTTTGTGTACAATGCATAATCATGATTTTCTACGCAGTAATCAATTTTTTATAAAAAAATTATCAAGCAAAGACAATCCACTTGCTTTGATGACTCGGCATTATACGCGCTTTTCAAATATGAATTCAAGTTCAAGTAGAATCTTTTGAAAATTTACGATTCATTCACAACTCAAAGTAGGTATTCTTAGATCACAGACAGTTTAGGTATTCACAGTACAGATGTTACTTTTTTGTTTGTGATTGTAAAAATCATTTGCATAAAAGTTTGCCATTCAGCGCTTTATGCATTATTATTCTCTCTCTCCCGCACCCTGACATAAATTTCACCGCACCGTAGTAATAAAAGGAAAATAAGCTTCTTTAGGATGATAAGCAGATTAAGTCAGGTTGTTTTTGTAGTGGTTATAGTTTGTGCAAATAATGCAAATTCAACTTTGTGCTCATGCTCATCCTTTTAGCCCAACAACAGCTAGTAAATTCTGCAACCAAGAAGATATCGCTAAACGAATCACCAAAGCATTTTTTACGGTACAAACAAAACACAAACCACCACCGCACCACACACGACTTTGACATTACACCAAGTGATAAGCGATCATAAAAGTTGGTGTAAATATTTGAATGGCATGCTTTTACAATGGCAACATCTCTAAATACGGCGCAATCAGACATTTTACTACTCATGCAAATTTTCCTTGTTGTCTTTGAAATTCGGATTGGATCAATAAATTAGCTAGTAAAACACAACCCTATAAATAAATGGTGTGGCATTAGAAAACGTTTATGGCAAAATTATTCAGTAATCTCCCGTCTAGTCCCTGTTGTCCTTCAAAGTCTTGCTGCGACGACGACAGGACAGAAAGAAGGTAATAAAAACGTCCAGTACTTTTCCAAATTTATTCGGCTTTCTGAAAAGACAAAGGCTTTAAAGACAAATGATAATGATCTTGATCTCTCAATTAGATATTATTTGAAAAAATAAAAAGTAGACAAAAGGCTCAAGTCTTTGTAAGCCGCATAAGCTCCATATTTTGGGTAGTCTCAATTTGCCCTGATCATCTCGTCACGATTATGAGATGTCAAGTGTTGTGTCAATTGTATGCTGCGTACTACATGATGACGAATCCCTTATTCTTAGAAAAACAACAACAGGGAAATCAACACGGAACTTGAAACTAGTTTAAATCCTTTACTCCATTTTATCATCAAATTTTCATTTTTGCAGGTTAATACACATTCAGTCATATAGGTAGATCCAATTAGTTTGTACACCTGTCCTTTTGGCACAGGTACTAGGTACGCATTAATTATTAAACCTTTTCTTGTGCTATGCCACCGTGACGTGACGAAAGAGTTTCTGTGAAATTAACAACACATTAAGAGATGGGGTACCTTTGATGGGATTGACAAGCAATTCAAGACTTTATTAGTATTCACAGTAGCACAATAAGCTTGTGCACGTATATCACATAAAAATATTAAATTTGAACTTGACTATTCTATACTTTTTCACCAACATTTATTTCAACGCATAGTAAAACGCAAAATCTGTAATTACGTAGGCATTTGCGTATTTTTTTCTGGCTACTCGTCAAATGTACATGCTATCAAGTATCCAGTCAATGTACGGTAGAACGCTGGTGAATACTGTGGGCTTTCCACTTGAGCCACCGCAAAGGGCTGGACCTAAAAACCAACAATTATGTACGGTTTTACATCTGTGTACAACCACTAGAGAATTTTTCTTCTTTTTTCCTCAAAATCTACAAAATCTTACCAAATGAGACTATTCCGGTTTGAAACATCTTCCCGGAAAAGAGTTGCTCCCACTCATTATCATTTTCTGGTTCATATGGAATGAGTAATGGACCCCCTGAGGAAAGGAAGACGATTGGTTATGTATGTATGATTACCAAGTAGGA
>JAANSP010001688.1:0-14620 GCA_036850745.1 Homidia socia | reverse complement strand
TCGAAATCTTTTAAAGAATAGAAAATTATGACAAGTGGCAGTAGATATACAGACGGTATGCATAATGACCTATTCGACCTTATGTCCTATTATACATACAGACTCGTAGACATAGAGGCGTAGACATACAGGTACGTATACCTAAATGAATTAGATACAATGACACCAAATGGCCATAACAGTACCAGAAGAAATCACAATGTAATTTACAACGCACTCTGAAGAAAAGTACATATGTACAATTTATAAACTGTTTGCTTTTTGGAATGCTGATGATGGCTTGGCGGTAAAATAATGCTTGTCACTTGTCAGCATACTAAAAACATACATGCCACATCATACACTTGAAGTAAAGCAAAGAGAGGTATTAGAAAGCTTCAAAAGTGAGTAAATGCAAGCAATTTAACATGGAAAAATCTTATTTATAAATGTATTTTCTTTGCATTTACTAAGAGTAATAATATTTTGCCCAAAGATGAGCTTATTCGTACTTCTACGAAAAAGGACAAAACAAAGAAAGGAGTTGTGCTTTTTCTCCACTAAATAGGCTGCCTCTGTTTCGTCAGTATTTACTAAGGATGCACAATGCACAATGCACGCACATGTGCTGGCTCTGGCTTGAGAAGCTAAAGAGACGCAAATAAAACCTTTCAAGTTAAAACGCCGACATAAAGCCTTGAATGCATCTACTATCCCATTTTTTCCTTCTTATATTTTACTAATGAAACCGCAACTGTAAATGAAATGCAATAAAACTTAGCAAGTCAACATGTGCAGTATATATTGTAATTTACCACTTGAAGAACTGAATGATGGTGACTTTCACTTGCTAGGACAGTGCTCGTTGGACGATTACTTAAAACTTAAATTCAGCTCCTTTAAGGAAACCACTTAGAACAAAAGTCCAAGCATAGGCACTTACCTACTCAAAAATGCTGAAATGAGACACATTGCACGCATTGACTTCTAGAGTTAGAACCATGTCAATGTCTTACGACAAGTGACGCGACTTGGACATTGAAATATGCCCATTTTGGGACTTCAAATTGTTCATCGTAGTCATTAACATGTCACTTGAAATGTCCTGTGAAAATGCCAATTTTTTAAGCTTAAATTCATTGACGAATTGACGTTTTTATCCCTAAAACGTTTGAATACCTATTTTTAGACAACCTTTTATTTTTTTATTTTTTAGACTTGACCGACATAAGGTCACCAAATAACTTAAAAATATTGCATAACGTGACTTTTCCTACAATGTTTTGCCTTTTATGTCTAGCTGAAACCAAGTAATACATATATAGTAAAATTTTGGACTCGGATAATAAAAAAAGAATTTTTCAATTGACATATCATTTTTATGTCAAAATGTAAAAAAATGTCCATTTTTCTTAAAAGTTTATCTATGACAGTTTTAAGCATTTTTTAATCGTCAATGACATTTTGACAAATTGAGATATCATGTCCTTGAAAACTCAAAAATCGACATTTGGCCAGGTCTATCGACTCCTACATTCATTTTATGAATAAAATTATTCAACTATGTAGGTAATATACACATGGGACAAATATGTAATTTATGTTTATTGCGAAAAATATTAGAATTAGAATAATTAGAAGATGACTTGCAAAAATGCTTGGTCAGTACAATTGCACAATTAAATAGTAAAGGGATATTTGATTTTCAAATTTCCTATTATATATTTGCTTGCTTTTAGTTTATTACTGAAGATCTCATCAGCATCAGTAACACCAGCGTTGCTGTAGTGTGATATCATTATTTTTACGCGCATCAAATTAATAATGGGGTCATGCGATGTTATAAAACAATAAAGAGCTCAGTATTGCTTTTCCATAAATTTTCAGAGGAATGGTCTAGAATGTAAAAATGCATTTGTGTTCGTTCGTACAAGTACCTATAGTGTAGGTGTATGGACAAAAGGACAAAAAAGGGTTTCTTTGTTTTTGACAAAAGCGTGTTGTTGGTGGGAAATTTTATAGCATTTTGACTATGCATATGTGGTTATTTTTGGAAATTCCAATACAGGAAACAAACAATCCATAATATTGTCATGCATTATTTTCATTCTTGAAATAATGTATTTTTGTAAAAATCAATAATGGGTTTGTGAGCCCAAATGGCCTAAAATGCGTCCTGTAAGTGATAAACTTGATTGTGGAAACTTTGTGGCTGACTAATTGACAAGATGAACTTTGTATTTATTTAAGTGTTAATTATTTTGTGCATTCTCAAAAAAATTTTAAATTTATAACTACAAGTTGATTTATTTAAGCTGCCATATAATTCTACGTTAAATCTTAACACTAGAACAACATAGATTTCTTATTTTGTTTCTACTTATTTTTTATTACTATTAGTTACTATTTATTTTTCCCAATTTTTAAATCTTATATAATAATTGCAAATATTTTGGTGTACTATGTTTGTGCCGATCAATCAATAATCGCTTTGACGGATTCCATGGAAAATTTGAAAACAGGTTTACTTTCATCTTCTATTTGAAGAAAAAAGATGTGTCCGAATTCTCCACCTAAAAAACGTTGGGTTTCTTTGTTGGCAAATTTGAAACCTTCCGATAGCGCAGTATTTCAAGTCGGTCCAGACAGACATGATTCAAGAGCTTATATGCTACGCTTGATTCTCAAGTTGCAGTAAAAATAAATATGTAAAAGTTATGATGGGAAATGAATGGATGAACTGATTTTATGTTATATAATATGTGGCTTGTGGAAAGGGTTTCGCATGGTCAGCAAGTATGGATACTAGTGTCATTTAACGAATGAAAAATACTCTGTAATCACATTGGAAATTCTGGTGTTGATGATAATTAAACGATAAATAGTGATAATGATAAAGAATTATTTTCCTATTTGGTTTGCTACCCACAGAGAGCAACACTGGCGGGAAAGAGGTGGCGTCACTTGAGCAACAATTAGCTAATCAAGGTGGCATCCGTGGAGGCTCTGCTTCCCCGGGTGCTACCACAATGGCTCTTACACCACCTAAACGTGAAGATCCTCTCATTTTTCGTCAATTGAGTGTACTCTGTACTCCGAACGTCAACCGTATGTTATTTATGAGAGTTGTTAAGGTGTATGACGGTGGCGGACAGTTGGCAATGGCACACAGTTGGTGACGGCGAATTTCATTTATATATGCCTTCTTATGAAGTTGATTTTCCTGATTTGCATCATTCTCGGTTTTTATTCAACGTCTCGTTATATGCATGTGCAGGTAGGATGACAATAACATTATTTATTGGTATGCGTCTGCCCAAACAAAACAGCATCCCTCGATTCTGCGTGCACCCGTTTTTATCGACTTCCTTCGAAGATTAAGTTGCAAGAATAGGTAAATGGGATGGTGAGGAACGCGACGGGAACGAATATCTTCATGATAGTGTTTATAAGCAGCAATATGCAATGATTTCCCTCCTGTTCTGGTCATTCCTAAATTTTCCTGGATAGAACATTCAAGAAACGAGAGCCCGTGTACGGGTTTCAGTATAAGTGATCCTGTACACAAACAAAGGATGGAAGTTTTTTTCTACAAAGCGTAATATTAAAAAAAACTTACAACTATTTATTAATTTGTGTGGCGTCAGCATTGAGTGTATGATTAAAAATACCAACTTTTTAGCATGGAATTTAGCATTACGGGAATTTTTACACGGTGTTAAGCATCAAAAAATTTTAACATCGGATTATGTTTTCAAACAAATTTAACATTAGATTAAGCATAAGGTTCAATTTTAGTAAATGATTAAGATTTGCCTTTTTAGCATGGGATTTAGCATTACCGCAATTTTTAAAATGGGATTAAGCATTTAAACTATTGCTTAAGCATTTGGGAAATTATCATTGGATTAAGCATTTACGGAGGCGGACAAACCCGACCGCATTTTAACACGTGATTAAGCATACAGAGTGAAATTTTGCCAAAAAAAGTGCTGTACAAATTATAGATTAGTATTATAAATAGCAGGGTAAAATATGTTACTACCATAAAAGTATTCATGATTGACTAGACTCACCTCTTTCTTAATACGTTTTTGGTTAAAGAACAACGAGAAGGAATGAAAATAATATGCCTATAAATATCTTTTCATCATCAAGCAATAAAAAACCCTGCTGGAAGAACACGATAGATTTATTACCTTTGGTTTACTAATTGTTATTTTCATCTCATGATGGATAGGGATAGCAACACATCTTTACGCAGCTAAAGTACCTAGTAAGTAAGTAAGTATCTGTTTCTGTAATTTGAGTTAGTTTGTACCGTAATTTTGAAAGTAAAAGGGGAATAAAGCGACCTTGAGAATAATCATCCTTTTTACTCACACCCTCAAAAAAATTCGGGAAGGAAACAATTTGTGGCTTGTTGCTAATGTGGAAAATGTAGTATGGCTTACACAATACACTTGTATAATATTATTAAGTAATTTTAGCTAAAAATGGATTTGGAGGTTTTTCACGTTGACAATTTTTGCATCAGTCTATTCAAAAGTTATCCTTTTTATTTTTCAATGGATAATAAAAATAAATATTGTTTATCAATACTATTTGACTGATAAGCCTTCTAAGTTTGCTCACAAAAATTTTCCCCACAGGTAAAAACAACACAACAAAAATGCAAAATATGTGCAGTTCAGGTAAAATTATGAATGAATGAATTTATTAAAAAGATACAAAGTGGCAATTAATTCGGGTAATTTCCAATAAATGCATGAAAAATGTGCAAGTTTTTATTGAAGATTGTGTATATGCATGTAATCAAGTATGTAATTCAACTTACTTTGTATTATGAAAAAGCACTTTCGTAGTCGAATCAAAACAGTTAGGTGATAAAAATTAAATTTATGCAGAGCAGAATTGCTGGAAAGAAATGCAAATAAATGAGAGGATCCAGTCCTGACCTAGTCAAAAGTTGCCTTTTCCTTGACATTTATTGTGCAATAAATGAAACTAAAAAAGCATGGTTTTGCATCCTTCAATTGCTAGCATTACCACCACTACTATAATTGTGTCTACACATCTTTTGTCTTTTGTAGATATTTATATCTACAAAATTAAGTAGAAGTTTACCTTTATTGTTGCTAAAACCGTAAACAAAATACGCACACATTTGATTTTTTTGTATTCTAGTAATGGCAACACATAAAAATTAATTTGCATTTTAAACCTTGTAGTTGTATCATTAAAGGTACGGTAAAAACAAACTACAATTTGTCAAGCCCGGTCGAACAGGTTGTTTATTTGTTTCTTTAATGATAACACAGATAAAATTATTTTTTTTTGCAAAATTCAATAGCTATTAAAAGGTATTTAAAAGCTACATGTTACACAGATAAGTAAGGCAGTTAATCTTTTATCATTATAAAATCTACAACCAACAAGTGTAGTTTCAGATTGCATTCTAGTAAGGTCACGTACCTTGTAACCCCTGCTTGTTGAAACGTACTAAAATTGTTATTGGATAGTCGAGAGTCTCTAGTAAAAAGTTTCTACACGCATATTCTGGAACACATAATTACAGTAAGTGCACTTACTACTGACTAAACGTAGCCACAAAAAATTTTCAGGGATTAGAGACGAAAGCGCATGAATATGGCAACTTCCAATAAAAATTATAAATATTTACATTTACAAGATGAAAATATGTATGTCCGGGTAAGAGTAAGACATAAAATACTTTCGTTCAATCTTTCTAGTAGCGAAAAATTGTACCTTGGTTTATCTTGGCAAATTTGCCTGCTAGTTAATGCGACAATGAATACATAATGAAAAGTTCACAGAGTACATTTTTCAAACCTGAAAATAGTAATATTAAATACGTTTTTGGACTTATGGCGAAGAGACTTTGGACTGTTTGGCCATTTACGAATGGCCGAAGCATTGAGAGGTATAAAATAATGGGGGCGTGGTTTGCGCTTTCTACAAAAATGTTTATAGCGTTAGAGGATATGTATCATTTTCAATAAAGTATCTTATTATGCTATTGTTATTGCAATTAAAGAATATAAAGTTTAAGCAATAACGAAATCGACAACTTTAACACAGAGTACGTGCTATGTTTAAATAAACCAGTAAAAAAGTACAAGGTGAATGAAGCATTTGCAAATGTGCATTTTTTGCATAAGCAATTATAGATCGTTTTATGTGCCAGGCGGTCACGAGATAAAAGCGAAATTGACAAGAAATATATTACCAAGGGGGATTGGCGAATGGCAGTGATTGTGACATTGTTGAAGGATACTGGCAAAATAATAATAAGCTTCCTTCGTTCATAATAATTCGCACAGACTCGTGGAAGAGCGTTGAAGTAAACGGCAGTAACGATTTAGTCTCACTGCCTAAATTGAAAGAAAAAATATATTGCATGTACAAGAAGCATTATTTAGATGAATTTTTTTCCCCGTTACGTCAAGCAGCAGCAACAATCTATTTTAGACTTCAAGGGTCAAGCCATGCTAAAATTGTTTTAAATTTTAATAAAATGTACAACTACGATGCAAAAATGTACACGGGCCTTTCTAGGGTACACAATAGAAATCTGCTAATGATAATTTGTAACAAGCCCCTAGAGCATTACTTTCCGCCTATAAAATCATGAACAGAAATATTTTTTCCGTTATTTGAAAAATGGCATTCGTTTTTGCGTCGTTGTTACTCTTTGCCATTGTGCAGCATAAACCTGCTCCACCGTCAAAGGTTTTTGAGAAATATGATTCAATAAATCAAAAACTAAGAAGAATTTACGTGCGAGGTGGTTTTAAGTGACGCAGATGATGATGATGATTGTGCTGTAGCGATAGCGTGAGACGATGAGCCACTCTTGAAGCAACGAAAGTGACCGGTTTCAAGAATAAAGAGAGAGCAAAGCAAGAATAGCAATTGTAAAATGAATATATAACAATGTGCAACAGACTGTCTTTATGTCGGTTGCTCCTCCACTTCCAAACTGAACCAATAGGTTCTTGTTGTTTGAATAAAAAGTATTCTCATTATTCTTGATTGCAATTGCATTGAGTTGCGTCTTATTATTATTACTGCCATATGGTATGCATACATACGGCATGATAACTATGGGATAACAAAAAGCCTTGTTACAACAGTAAAAATAAAATAACACACGAACTGTTAGTAAATTTCTTGTTTTCTTGTTTAAACAGTGAAGCAGATCCAGGTCCTGGAGATGAAGGAGACGTATAAGGAAATTCAGAGCAGCATGCTCGAATCGGAGGAAGAGCACTTTCAGCTGAAACGGCAATTAAGCCTAACAGAAAAGGCTTATGCGTAAGTGTAAAATAAATATCGATAAATATATAAGGAAGTGTGGGACGCTGCAAAAGGGCCAAATGTTATTTTTTACAGGAATACGCTGGTCATGTTGCTGCCTTTCGGCTTTGCCGCCTTGCTTCCGTGTTTGAATCGTATCATAAAGGGGAGTGGATTTTTTGGGAGCAACACCGTTATTTTGTCGTTATCCTATTGCATCATTTGCCAACATATGTTCACACTTTTTTTTAAAACCAGACTATATTCTTCCAACGGATGATAAAATTTGGAAAATTATAAAGTCTTCTCTACTTGGTGGGGTCAATGTAGTTGCAGAGAGACTAGTAAATGCAGAGTCTACCGGGCTAGGACATACAGACAATAAGGCAGAGATTTTTATTGCAGACTATTGCTCTCTGTATCTATCAATCTACAATCAGCCACTTCCGCATTCAAACTACAAGATACTAAATAATCAAGAATGCCAAAAAATTTACTGGTATAATTTGACACTATAAGTACTATGGCACATAGAATTGCCATTCACATTTCATGTAAACGTAGCAATTTACACGCACACGCAAAAAACAATACTTGTAATAATAATAAATGTACGTACCTGCCGTATACGTTTACGTACTCTACAAATTGAGACTGAAAAGGCTCTAAAAACATTCTCTCCAACTAAAGAGGTGATAAAGACGGTAGAAAACCTCCACAGCTTAATGAAAGTATTTCTAGAGGAAATCCAACAGAATCAACCAACTACAAGGGATCTAGATTCTCTAGAGCTCAACACGGAGTTTCCTTTTATTGAGCAGTGTGTAACAGAAACAACTCTAGCACTTTTAAAATTACAAATGCTAAATCGAGGATATGTAATGAATTCAGACATACCAGACGGTTTTTCCTTTTACCTCACTCTAGTGGATGGATTCTTTAAGAACCCGCGTGAACTGCTAAGCATACCTCGGGTTCACCCTGACGAGAAGGTTGACAATGTAACACTGGTTGGTGGGGTGGCGTCTGATCTCTTTTTTCTTCTTTATTTTCACTGGTGTGTTTTTCTTCGTAGAACAATGTAGAAAGTGCACAGTATCGACAACGTTTTGTTCGAGACTGGCGATAACGAAAAAACGCACAAACGATTGTTCATTAATATTCACAAAAGTTGTATCTAATTTATATTCTTACTTATAGGTACACGTTTTGCGGCTTTTGCATTGATAGGATCATAAAAACCAAGAAAATAAAAAATGCCTACACTCTGCGTGACAACTAATTATCATGTTTGCTACTGTTGCAGTAAATACCTTTTTACTGCACACACTTAACCTTGTTTTCTGCTCTTTTGTATCCTTCTTTGTGTTTCTCAATACTAATAACAGTTTTTCACAAAAAATACATCACACCATACTCCCGATCCACTGAAAAACTCAGTTTGAGAAGAAGAACGCATGAGCAGACAGAATAAAATGTCATCGACTTTTTGAAATAAATACAAATCCATAATCAATTTTTCTCAAAGACGAGCAGCTAGAATAGCTAGATACTTCTGGTTCGATTTCAGACTAGCCTGCGTTAACCAGAGCTTCAACACTCATTTTCGGTAATGAATATTTAGTACCTGTTTGGAATGAGTAAAACTTTGGACAGTAATAGTTATGTTATTGTCTTCTCATGGTCTCTATTTAGCATCTGGGGGTCCTCTCTTCCGCACTGTCCGGACATTTGTTTTGCATTGCATTGTTTTTCAGTAATAAACTTCGTAAAACACAAACTTCGTGGCAAAATCTTTGAAATTTCACATCTAACGACAAAGTTTTGTTCGAGACTGGCAACAAAAACGCTCGCCTTATTGCTCATTTATAATCAGAAAAGTCGTAACTATTCTATACTCAAAAATCTTATTAGTGGGCATGGTGCGCGAAATTCTTTCAGAAACAAGGTGTAGTTTTTGTTTGCGAATGTTTATTTTTATAAAATTGACCTAAATTCGACACTCAGCATACCTGGGTAATCAATTTTTACCACTTGCTAAGGGATGCTCTTAAGATGCAATAGCACTACTCTATGCTATCTTAATCTGTTGAGTAACTGCTGGTGACCTTGACCTTATAATGTAATTTTTCCAATTTAACCTCGATTAAGCGAAAAAAATCCTTCACCAAATTTAAGGAAATAGTTGAAACGCGTCTTGTGTGGATCAGTGCATCAATCAGAAAATATTGGTTATGAATATGATAAAATCAAAGTATTTCTCCCTTCACTTGCACTCCATCCTGTTCGCCTAGCAGCAGGCAAAACTAAAAGCATTTACCATATTTATAAGTTTTTGATTTCCTGTTCCACTCTACTGCCAAAATAACACCATAATCAACTAACGCTTATTAAACTACCTAAATAAAAATTAACCAAACGAGCTCAATTAAAAATGCAATCATAAAAACTTTCCTCTTTAGCTTATCCAAAACATTATTGTTAGAAGGCTGCTGCAGGCAAAACTTTTTCTCCCAATTTATGTATGTAATTATCGTTAACTTTTAAGCTAAATTGTTGTTTACTGTTTTAAGACGATTAAATATTAAGCAAAGGAGCTAATAAAATAAAATATGTGTCAATATAAATTTTGTTTTAATATTTAAGAGAGAACTTTTTTCAAACCAAAAAATGTGTTATTATTGTTTACGGTGAATTTATAGAAAAGGGAGAAAAAATTAGTCGCCACAAGCATTTTTCACTGCATACTAAATTACATTAAAAATTATCTATTGAACTGGTCACATAACTTGTTTTTAAATTACTAATATCTTATTTTTTTAAACCGATTGAATGTAATACTTGGCTCCAAAATATATTTTTAAAACATCTATTATCTACTTTAGTTTGAAGTCTTACATTATTCGACTTTTTTCATAAAATTAATAAATATTAACACGGCCATTTTGGGTGTTTTCAATTTCCTGTCATAATTTAGTTCAATTTTTTCTGATTCAAATACATACTAAAATCTTCCAATATCTGGAACTTCAACTCCAAAATTACCGGCATCAATAAAATACAAAAGTGGGTATTAACTGTTTCACGGAGATAGTCATAGCCGAAATTTCTTGGACGCCGCCAGCTGGCTATTAGCGTTCTTGTGTAAACGTGCAAACTAGCTTTGCACGACTTGCTATGATGCAAATTGCCCACTAGCTATGACTATCTCCGTGAAATAAACAATACTTTTTTCTTTAAGCTAACTTATACCAGCTATAAAAGGAAAAATGAACACAAATTTAGTTAATAAAAACTAAAATGGCGTTTTCCACTTTTTCCGGATGCAAATTGTAAGGCCATCTACGATAGTAGACGCTGTAACCTTTTACTAACCCATTATTTTAAATTGGTCCCATATCCCAGTAAACTTCATTCTTGACCGAATTGCTGATAAGTGGACCTCCTGACAGTCAAGACAGTCTGCTACATTTTTTAAGAATGGCGAATCGGGAGAACTGAATAAAAAGTGACGCATTTCGTTAGCTTCTGCCGGTATTTAGCATTTTCTGTAAAACAAAACTATTGTCGGTAATGTGTCTTAGTACGTTAAGTCAATCATAAAGATTTTAAAAATTCTTTTTTTAACTTACGACATAATGATGTTAAGCGAATGGACAATTTAACAAACTGAATGGACAGGGATACAGATGAGTTGATTTTTTCGACTTTGGTTTCTGCGAGATTACAATTTTTTTAAATTAAAAAAACCTTTTTAGGCTAAGAATGTACCACACATATGAATTTTTTAATCAGTAGTTCTTTGCATCACTAACCAATATTGCTCCCAGATGATCAGCTGAAAATTATATTCGTTTTAATTGTATCAAGTTTCACGATGAGTGTACAGTTTTGGCTCGTTATTCACTTTTTAAACAATTTTACAAAATGCAAAGTGAAATTTGATGATGAGTTGTACAATGAATGCGAACAATAGAAAACACTTAACTAGCACTGCAAATTTTCAGGATAACCATTCAAAAACAATAATTTTGGGCAGTATTGTCTCGCATTTACAAACTTTCAGCCAATTCCGATCCATTGTACACTGACCTTTTTGCGATTAAGTCAGAACAACTCAATATGCCTAGATTTGCTGCTGCTATCCGTATCCAGATTTTTTGTGCAAGCATTCATCCTGATTTTTATAATAAAATTCAAGCTTTAGTACTAAGCAGACGCTTTAACAAGCATAACTTTTTTTGGCAAGAGTCAGAACTGCAATGAAGAAAAAACTACGCGTCAGAGAGATAAGCAAAATATGAAGCTGTACCCAAATCTTGCGAAAATGGTTACCTAGTGAATGTAATAATGTATATAAAAGGAAAAATGTGAGCAACACTTTAATACTTTCAGCAATATAAAGGCAAACGCCAAGCAAGTTTTAATATTGAATATTGATATAAAACAAGCTTTATCGGATCACATGCAAAGTGAATAGTCAAGCCAATTGGCTTTAGAGTTTGCATGCATGATTTGCTCTGCCAAACGCACACACACATCTTGGTGAAAAGATACAGAGATGAATGAACTGCGAAAATACCTGAAACAAAGTAGCAACATGTTCTGCCCTTAGGCATAAGCATTTTTTCATTACGCTTTTTACTGCATTCCTGCAACAATAAACATCCATCGTCCTTCCTTCTTTTCCATCCTTTCTCTATGTGTTGCACAGATATGTTGCTACGATAATATGTATGTTGTACGTTTCTTTGTTTTTACAATTTGTTTTTGTTTCATTTATAGGTACAATAACAACATATAAGCAACGCAGACATTTATTGTCTTGCCGTAGTATAGAATTGCCTTAAAGCCCCGAGCACACATGCTCGCTATTCATCATATTCGTTCAAATCAAATGATTAATTCGAAAAAAGAAGCGAGAATCTCGCTGCGAGATGACTATGACCACGATATCTTTAAAAGAATAAAATGTTATTGGCTGCTGCTGTACGTATCAGGATTATTTCACGTCGTAATTATATCCTTATTCTCATTGTAAAATTTAAACTTGATTTCGGTTTTTATTAACTACCGGAAGAATTAAGGTAGTTAACGATTTTGATATATTTGTCTGTCTGTGTCTTTCTGTCTGTCTGTGAAAACGATAACTTCTCTTCTAATTAACCAATTCAGCTCATACTTGGCACACAGACACCTTAGAACACGATGATTGCTGCTATTCATTTTCAGACGGATTGGTCAATAGGCACAGGAATGGCGAGGGTCATAAGATCACACGCTTTTCAAATGAGGCTAAAAACAAAACTCATCAGAATGAGCTGAAAATTACTAAAAACACGTAATTATTATTCATCACGATCATTAACAATTCGGATTCAATTTTTGTCTCTAAGTATCATGACATCGTCATTATACAACACCATTCTTTCGGTAGTTTGATTTTAAGACTTTACAGTCTTCTAGTTTAGTTCATTTTACAAATTAGTGCTTGCCATTCTTCAGAAAAGATTTACAACATATCTTTGCACGCAAAAAAAACCAAAGGTGCAATAACGCACCCTAATCTCACAAAAGAAGCGTTGGAAAAGAATACGAAATAAAAAATGCAAAACAGTGTAAATGTAAATAATACTATGTTAGTTTATGTGCTTTATAAGCAAGCGCCCTCCCATCATATAGTTGTGGCATGTCAGGCCAAACACCTCTCTATTATTCATGCATACTTGCACCTGTTGTTGGACTTCTTTGGTAAAGGGAGTTACAGCCATTAGCTTACTATGAAAATAAGTGAAACAAGTAATAAGTAACAAGATGTCCAGCTCCTAAACATGAACCCTTTTCAGTACGCATTTTGCTGCATTCCTTCAACAAAAAATTCATCATCATCATCAATGCGTTCATAAGTCTTTTATTTTTCTACTTAAGTCAATGGGATGCAGAGATTTGGGGACTCTCTCTGGTATGTTTCTCTGGAAAATTCTTAGCTTTTATTTTTAAGTTGAATTGGAATTCTGAGGGCATGAAGCTCGGCTGTAGACATACCAAAAAAACAGACGAAAAATGTTTAAAATAATAACTTATTTATGAGATGCACCAGGTAAACAATCTTACGTACATGATGGGCTATATTATTGTTACACTCCAGTAACAAAACTAGCAATAGCCTAGCTCGGGTGAAACTTTATACATAAATTTTTCATATAGTTTATTTGAATAAATATCAGAGTATGTTGAATGTTAAGTTTGGTTATTTATTATAGTCTATTTAGGGTTTTTCAAAAACATTTCACGAATAATTTACTTACTTGTTACAGTTTTCATCACACACAACTGAACCCAGCATTTTACAAAAGCAAGTCCTTCCACGGATTTTTTTGTTTAATCGCTTTATTCCTCACAGAATTTTCTATTTTTCCAAATAGCATTTTTTCTTTTTTAAACTTTACCATAAATTAAAAATAAATTTAACTGATCAGTTATAAACATAACTCACATAACGTGTTGTAAAGCTTATCGATAAACCTTAGTTTCAATTGATAATTTCTCCTGTCATGTCAGCACCAAGCTGGACAAAGAAAAGCATGTTCAAAGACAAAACACTTTTGCGTTCTTGGATGTATGGTTCCTTTTATAAGAACTTGTTTTCGTTTTGTAGATAGGTAGATTAACATCATATTACCAACATGAGTAATTTTGTCTTAATATAGTAAAAACAGCTACCAGCTACCAGCACACGTGCTATTCAACTCATTCCTTCAATCCAGATTATCAAGTAAAATAACAGAGTAGCGAAATGACATGAGAACCACAACTACGATCACCATCACCGTGATCTACCTTTTTCATTCTAAGTCGTACGAAAATGATTCAGGCGCATGGAAAATAGTTTTTTATGTTCAGTATTATCAAATTTATAAACTTTGGCTTTTAGGAGTAAAAAATTTATGCACGCTACAATAATATTGAGTTAAAAACAAGAGGATAACGATTAATTTTGGGGAACAAAGGTCCTGTGATGGTCATGATGATAGTGAACACTTTTTATTAATTTGTTTGCCATAAATATTATAAAAGCATTATCTTTCAATAACTCGGCTGAATTTTAATTGTATGTCTAAAAGTTGCAGATATTTTGGAAATGAAACACTTGGAAAGTTTGATGTCTGTATAACTTTTATTGAAAAAATGTAGTGACATGATTCAGTTTTCCAGCGTAATAACCCGAGATTATGCAGGATGATAGTTATCCATATGTAAATTTAGCCGATAGTAAATACTTTTCAAGCTGATGATAACAGCAGGGGTTATTAAGACCACT
>JAANSP010001687.1:0-14623 GCA_036850745.1 Homidia socia | reverse complement strand
CAGTTTGCAAAGGAAAAAAAGAAATAGCAAAAAAAGTTTAACGTTGTGTATAATTCTCGTAAAGTGCACACAGTAATTTCCTATAGCAAATGAAACTATACACATTTTACACAAGCACCATCTCTGTGACCATTTTCTACTGGACCAGCTTTCGTTTCTCCTTTTTCGTGATGATGATGATGACGATGATGATAAGTAAACCAAAAGCTTGCTCGCTCTGCTCTTTCGTTCTTTTTTCTAGCTAAATCTGACTAAGAAATATGAGTTCTTTTGGCTCATGCATTAAATAATATATATAATAATAAGGAATTTCACTAAAATATAAATTATATAACCAAGTATAATGTTTCCTTGATATAGACAGACATGCTAAGAATAAAATAAAGTTTTGTTGGAGAAAGTGAGAAGAAAACATATAGGACGTGAATAGACGGAAAGAATTGTGTTAAGATAGAGAGCATCCTCTGTATATTTAATATACATGATGCAGACACACACATTTATGAGCATCTTCATCTTTTCTTACAACAACAAGGGCTTGTTAAGAGAAAGATGGAGTGAGTGCGATGCTATAAATAGCAGTACAGTGATGAGGAGAGCAGAATGAAATAACAGTTTTGTGTAGTGTAGTAGTTTGTGTAATCATAATAATAATAATATCTTGAGGAAATGAAGATTGAGGATCTCAAACGTTTTCTTGATTTCCACTCGTACAAGATTCATAAGAAGCAGTGCTGGTGGTAATGTTGACGATGATGATGATGATTTGGAGATGATGACTAACTGTAGCAAAGACTGACTGAGTGAGATGGAGAGGAAGGGGGAAAAGAAAGGTTTACTTAAGAAAATGATGGAATGAGCGCTCAAGTAATTTTTTTGATCTTCGTTTTCCACGGAAAAATACAATGTTTGTATTAAGCCAAAACTGTGTACCTATTCCTGCCTGTATACCTATGTAAATATATATTTAGATGGTAAAAAAGTAAAAGGATATTTTTTCTCTCCGACGAAGAACGCATTAATTCAAATTTAGAGTTTTTTGCTGCACCTTTAACATGCACTATTACTATATGAAAACTTTTAATATATTATTTCTAGGTAAGACAGGTAGGTATGTATGTATGTATGTATGTAGGTAGGTACATTTGCCTTCTTTCTCTCTCCGTTGTGTTTTTTCTTCATCTCTATTATTTCGTTCCATATCATTTACATTTTTATTGATCCCAAAAGACTTTTTTTGTTTTAAAAACAAGTAGTAAAATATGATGATGACAGAGAAAGGCGCTGCTGCTGCTGTGAAGATCAGAAATCATATCTACGTTAGAGGAATAGTATTGTGGTAAAGTTACTTGGGACAGTGATTGCTTATAATGGTATGCATATTAGATCAGAAAATTTGTAAATTCTTTCCTCACTATCTCACTCTTTTGCCTCTTTTTAGCAGCTAAAGTAGTAGTAGGTACTTGGGTTTTTGGGTCGATTCTACCCCTAAGAGAATATACTCTTGGGTGGAAAATGTGAGTCTTTCCTTTTTTCACAATCTGTATGAACCTGTGCAACCTCTTCTTTGAACATTTTATGCTATTCTGAACAGAAAAAGACTGATTAGAAGAAGAAACAGATTAGCTCATGCTTATAATTGCATTATACTCGTATAAGATCTCAAACAGGCAAGCATGAATACAGTTTTGTTGAAGAGCTGAGAATGGACATGATGTATGTTACTGCATTTGAAAGATTTGCCCTTTTCAGCAAACTGTTTTTTTCTGAGTCTTTAAAATTTCTTGGAAAATAGATTTTAAAATCTCCAACTGAAAGCAGGTAGAACATAATGCATCACTGTTTTAAATGGGTAAATCGTAAATCCAATGTTTATACCGGGTCACTGGTCCACTGACAGTATTTATTGTGGCTCTATCTTTCCCTATATTTGAATGCTATTAAATCAAAAACAACATTCGCNACAGTATTTATTGTGGCTCTATCTTTCCCTTTATTGGAATGCTATTATACCAAAAACAACATTCGCTTACACGTACCTATATAGTTTTGATTTATATTTACTGCGTACACACAGTTGTTTTTTTATGATGGTCCATAGTGGTGCATAGGTATAGATTGTTTGACGGAATTATGGATTTAGAACAAATCCGATTCCTGCTTCTATTCTATTCACTTCCCTAACTTTACACTAAAGTGTAGAAAAATAGGCAATACGCATCGGAAAATATATTGTCTGGCCTGGAATGCATGGTTCTTTGCCAAAATCGGAAAATTATGCATAGCTCCTCCGACAAAAATCATGGTTTATCTTCACTAACCCCATTTGCTCTTGTTCTTGCTTCAAAATTCAATGTTTTTTGCACATTATGATAATCGCATTTTCACTGCTACACAATACTTTTATCTACACACCACAAATAATGTACATGTACATACTCCATATACTAAACATGTAAAGTATGTTTATAAAATGGAATGGCGAAATTCTAAAAAAAGTATTTATCTTTGAAAATTGTGAGGATAAGTCAAATAAAGGCACAGATCCATACCAAAGGTTATAATATATTTTAAATTCAGTTCAAGTGCGTGCACACTAATATTAAGTACATATTTTATAGCTAAATACATCTGTGTGCTTATTACTTTTATAAGAAAAATAAAAAATAAAAGTAAGGGGCAGAATAAAAAAATAAAAAATCTTTAAAATATATTTACGCGAATTTTTGCTCAAAATAAATTTGTCCATTCTTTCTAGCATCTTCAAAAAAATGTTCTTGTGCATTAGCAAAAAAGCCATGTTATCATCATGTGTATTACCCCACTATGTTTTCTAGCATCTTCAAAAAAAATGTTCTTGTGCATTAGCAAAAAAGCCATGTTATCATCATGTGTATTACCCCACTATGCATACTAATATTAATAATAAAATGGTACACAACGACTCGTTGAGGGCACACAAAAAAGTTATAAAACACATTTAGTTAGGAAATTACCAGGAAAATGCCAGCATTTTTGCCAAATTAAGATGAGAACGTCAGTTATGTGCTTAAATGAATGTGTATGTGTAGGAAGCTAACTGCTAAGGATGACTAAAGCAGAAGAAAGAAAGAAAGAAATGCAAAGAAAAAAGCAGCAGTCAACTCAACCCCTTTCCTTTGTCTGTCCGTGTCTCCTGCTTGTGTCTTTTGTTAGTAGATTTGTGTCTATTGCTGCTGCTGCTGCTTCTATTCGTTCCAGCTACTGACTACTGCTTTTGTACCGCAATATACCTAATAATATGAAAAAAGACGAATAACTTTATTTGAGAAAAAAGGAACTTCAGCACGAAGAAAAAAAGAAAAGAAAGTGATAGAAAGTACACAGAGCCAAAATGTTGAGATAGCAAAAGGAAACGCTCCACTTGAACCAGCTTATTTTACTAGTTTGTGTGTGGGTGAAAAAACCAAGTAAGCAGCAGCAGTGTTGGTGATGGTAATGGTGGCAGCAGTAGTAGAAAGTATGGTATATTTTTTAGTATATAGCGCAGAGGGAGATGCATATATGATTAGATAGGCAAAGCAAGAGGAGCAGACAGAATGAATTCTAACTCGAATTTCATTACTCAGATTTCCTTTTGAATTTTCTTGTCTTCTTCCACTATCCATCCTCCTTCGGGTTTTGAGGAAAGACCCCTTCTATGCCCCTTCTCGCTCACAAGCACAGCACTACTGTGTGTGGAAAACAAGAGGAAATATTACCGTAACCACATTTTCTATCTCGGTTTGACAAAGATGGGACTTTTTTCTTTAAAAAAAGATAACACGATGGCTTATACTGCAGTTTTATGTGTATGATAGACGGGATCATATATGGCAGTAATATAAACTAAAAAAACATATAAATAATATTCTTGTGAGAGAGAAAGAGTGTAAAAAATAATACAGCGCATTTTATGCTTCCTCTCTCTCTCTCTCCCTCTCTCTCTTTCAGTCAAGCAGGCACAGAGGCAGTAGAGGCACACAAGTTGAAACTGCGGGCAAGAAAAGTCAGCAAGATCAAGTATTCAAATTAAGCAATTTAACGAAAATCTTTTGCATTTACGTGCGTGCGCCTTCTTGCTTTTCCCTGTATTATTATAACATGGTTGTTGTAACAAAGTTACAGCATTTTTCTCCAAGCACACAAATTTAGTTTAGAAAAGAAGCAAAGGAACACACTCATATTATTAGGGTTTGTAATAATTTCGCTGGATGATGATGTTGGTAATGATGAAACAGTAGTAGTGGAAGGAAGGCGAAAGCAAAATAGGAATAGGAAATTATATACAATCAAAGCAGAAGCTAAAAAGTAAAGCTCCACACAATCTCATATAACATTATGACTTTGGTGGATAACGTGAAAGAATTTAGTTGACTGTATTTTCTTGGAGGAAACGTTTGTGGATTTAATGAACGTCCCAGAAAAAAAGTTTTCTTGCTTTTGGGCTGTTTTAATGGTTTAGAGAGACAATGCGGAACATGGTTGATGTTAAATTCATCTGAATGAAAATGATGATAATACAATAAAATGGCGCGCTTCTTAATTTTTATAAATGAAAAGCCTGTAACTTTTGAAGAAACCTTATCTCAAGCTCTTTTTGGAAAATAAAGAAAAAAGACATGCTAATTTCATTGCCTACATATCCTTTGATGTACAGAGGGCTTCCAACTAACCATGTATGCAAATATATTTTTAAATTCAATTCACCAGAAATGTAATCACTTTTAAAGAATAATTATTGTCTAAAAACAAGTTTTTTACATGGGAAGATAGTGCCTTATATATACGTAACATTTGAAAAAAAGAAAGTTGGCTGGGTATATGCATTTGGAACAATATCACAACGTAATTATTATAATAGTTGAAAGCGTTTTGAAAATACACTATGTTGGAACGAGCATCTATTCACACCTTTTAATAACAAATGAGCTCCGTCAGCAACATTTTGCCAATATATATGGCTAGCAAAATTTTATTGAAATTTTATTACTTTTATTGAATATGCACATATATTCTTTCCATGGGATATTCTCGAAATTGCATTCCTATATCTTGCCCCTTTCGCTCTCACTCTCTCTTTTAGTTTTTTCAACACGTTAAAGAGTGGCATGTACAAATGACACAAGAGAAAAACCTTTTTTACCTTTTCTTTCAAGTTTGGTTGAATAGTTCACACAAGCTTTGCCTACATTTTCTCCCTACACAGCACTCTCCCTCCTCCACAAAGCATACGAAACATTCCAATATTGTCTTGAGCGTAGAGATGTGCAACGTACGCCTAGAATAAATTCTCAGCTGTAAACCGGCTTTAAAATGATTTATCGTATTTCTCTGCCAAGCTGACGATCAGAGCATGCTTCTGCTACTGACTGACTGAGCTGTGTAGCTTGAGTAAAGAAAGCGGAAAAAACTGCAGCTTAGGTACATTTCGTTCATTTACACCCTCTCCATATTATTTTTTCCTGCTGTCTGTCTTCTTTTTATACAAACTTCAGCACGACTATAATAATAATCTGTACGAGCTGATCATGCAATATCACCACCGCCAGCAACCATTTCACACAGGTATAAAGCAAGTGGCTTTGTTGATCCAAATCCAATGGAACTGCTTGCTCCTTCTTTTATGGTGAGGTGCACACGGAAATGACACGGTCTTACGTTTTAGACACGGGCAAGGAATGCAGTAAAGTAGATATTATTATGCATTATATAGAGCATGGCTGTTCCATTTCAGAGTGAAAATACACATTTAAGAAAGGTGACACAAAACCCATTTATATGGAAGTAGTTAATAGTAGGCTTCCTCCAGCAATGCCAGCCAGCAGTTGAGGATGATTTAGATGTTTAGGTAGTGGTTCAACTTTGCAATTTCAAAGTGGGACGGGAAGAAGCAGGGGAAAAAGCTATGCAAACGAGGCACGAAAACAGAATATGACTAATATCAATAGAAAGACAAATGGGCAGATTTTCAGCTCAGCAGGGAACCATTTTTTGTTGTAATAATTGATCTCCGTCATCCGCACACACGGTTTTTTCCTTTTCAGCATTGTTTGCTGCTTTTATGTGCAATAACTTTTTTCTGTATAAAAATTTACATTCTATGTGTACGCACTTCATATAGAGCACTGCAAACACAAACATCTGCTTTTCCTATTGAAATTTTTAATGATTTTACTCACGTTACAGACACTTTTTAAAAAATTTTCTTTGACAGTTGAACCAATTTGTATTTTTTCAGCTTGGATCTTACTGCATGTAGCTTTAATTTAATATGCATGTACTTAGCGCATTCAGAAAACAAATTTGTACGCCTGCCAAAAGGACATACAAAATTCATTAAAAGGATCATATATGAATCTGTGACACTTTTAGAGTTAAATCAAATGTCAACCAACTCACTACACAACTTTTTTGTTCCCAAGTGTCAAGTGGCCTATCCAAAATTCTGTACCTCTCCTCATAGATTTTTGCACAATTTATCGAAACTCATTTATTATACAGGATTTTAATAGAGCTAAAATATGTAAGTGCAAGCAAATTTAATGCAACTTTTTGGATAATGATCTATACAATATTTAGTTTTCCCCGAAAATTTGTATCCAACAGCCTTTGATTTGTATTCGAGGAAAAAGTTTGAAGTGAATCAGAACTGATTTCAAAATGCACTCTAAAGCACATGGATCAACAATCACAGCTACTTTCACTTCCCAACACATGCAAAGTTTGCATATGCGTTCAATGCACTTGTTCTAATAGCAAACATGAGTGCTGCCTTAGAATTTTTTAACTTTTCAATAGTATATAAACACGAAATATGTAGTACAGCTAAAGCGAAGATTGACTTAAACTTTATAATAATTGTAACTGACAATTGTGAGATGCAAGTTATATCAGGATCCAGTGAGGTCTCACTATACTAGGTATTGATTTAAACCAGAAATGACTACAATCTGTTAAATAATTTTCGCGAAATCGAGTATACACTCGCGGACAGACAGACATAAAACTTTCGAATAAAGCAACCCAACTGATTTCGCAGTTTAATGAATACATGCTTGTTTGCATGGTGGTTTGTAAATTTACAATAGCACAAGTGATAAAACATTTAGCTCCCATATAATCCAACAATGCCTATTATTTGTGCACCTGTACTCGAAAAAGCGTGAAACTCCATGAAGCATAATATGAGATCATGATCACTAAAAACATGAACCACCGCAGTAACAGCAAAAGTTTATCATACAGGAAACTGCATCCACATGCAAGTGTAGCTCAGCCGTATTTGCTATTTCGGTTTTCTCTCTGTGGGGTGCATGGTAAGTGTTTCACGCTGGATTGAAATCCCGATACATTCATGTACAACATTAAAGTGTTATATTTGTTTGATACTGTTTATATAATGGCACACGTATCATTTCATGAAAGCCAAGCAAATACTAGCATTTAAAAGTTTTCTTGTGCCGCAAAACCACAGTTTCTTTCGTTGACAGAAATAGTGCACGGACACCACAGGACAGTGTAGCAATTTTAATGTTTCAGATGCAACCTCGTTTTTGCCGAGGAACTGCCCTGTTCGGTTCTGGATAAGAAAATTAGAAAATGTATTAAATGTCGCTTGGTTTTCATTGAGGTTGGAATAGAAAGCAGATAACACACTCATGCGGAAAAGTAAGGAATATTGCGAACACACAAAGAAACCAGCTGCAGCAATCAGGTTGGCAAGAGCAATCCTAAACATGTGCATGCATGTACAAAGTAAATAGTGCATTTCAGTTTTACGTTTCAATTTCCAACGTTGTGGAAAAAGAAGGACAGACAGAAGGACACACATGTGTTTGAATGCAATTGTATTATTGAAATATTTTGCACATGATGCTTTCAACAAAAGACAACTTTATTAGATCTACTGTCACAAGATGAAACACGATTTTTCTAGTAGGACGAGCCTCAACTTAATGTCTTTCAAGACTTGGATAAATTTTGCATGGAATTTTGAGTTTTACATTTAAAACAATAAATAATATAGGGATTTGGCACATTTTTAAAACCGTCGAGTACATATGTGGATGATGGTAAGCCGGAAAAGGCACTTCATTTAATAGAACAAAAATGTACAAAGAATGTAACTAATGAATTTATTGACCTTTATAATTTTGGAATTGTCTCAATGTTCATTAGACAAATGCCATGCTAAAAGCCAGTGGAAAATTAAATTTTACCCTGTTTTCTGTACTACGAAAGGTTGGTTTGTACAGAGACTTTGTAAGGTCATAACCTAAACCAACTACTGGCCTCAAGTAAGAATATCGCCTTAACGGAGACTGTGAACAAAACAGAGTGTGGGGGAGTTTGCTACAGACGAAAATTTTTTCCTGCTGCTACTACTACCTTTAACACACAGTTATCATTTTCTATAATGTCACACTTTGTATGCTTCTCGTTTGTTCTCAAATAACATAATCTACACACCACCACCTCGATTCTCTCCCACCACCAACTTTCCAATAAAAACGCACCGTCAAAAAACGAAGAAAAAAAACAAAGTGGTACACAGGAAGTACTAAAGGCGGACAGAGAAGTAGGTGGCTGGTGCATGGAAGTAAAAAAAGTTTACATTATTTACTACAAGCACAATCATTTCTCACAGTGGAAAACAAGCAGATTTCATTGGAAAAAAGATGCGACAAGTTTTTCTCACTCTTTTACTTCTATTCTTCTGGTATTGGCAACTGCTTAGGCATGCATGGACATGTCAAGATGTATAGAGAAAAAACACTTTGCAAACCATGTTCTGTAAAACACTTCTTTTTTTCACAGCAGCGGACGTATCGCTTTGTTGTAGTGTGGTATTCTGACCTGAACCAGAGGCGGTACAAATGGAGAGAAAGGAAAAAAATCCATCGGAACTTTCACTGACAATGAGAACATTTTTATTGCACACACACACTATGTCAAGATGTATAGAGAAAAAAACACTTTGCAAACCATGTTCTGTAAAACACTTCTTTTTTCACAGCAGCGGACGTATCGCTTTGTTGTAGTGTGGTATTCTGACCTGAACCAGAGGCGGTACAAATGGAGAGAAAAGAAAAAAAATCCATCGGAACTTTCACTGGCAATGAGAACATTTTTATTGCACACATACACACACACACTAGATCACATATGAACCAACACCCAACCGAAATCATGCAAGTTGCCTGGAGGCTGCTCTTCTTTATAGGTAGCTTTATGTTGCGTGCTCGAACATTTTTTTAGAGAAATGCACATAAACTAACGGTGGTGGTAGTCCTTGGCGTTTTCGTGCAGGGTTTGCAGCAGTCTCTTTATAGGTAGCTTTATGTTGCGTGCTCGAACATTTTTTTAGAGAAATGCACATAAACTAACGGTGGTGGTAGTCCTTGGCGTTTTCGTGCAGGGTTTGCAGCAGCAACAGCGGCTTCTCTATCGCTGTTACACTGCCACATTGATTCTGGTCTCCTCGTTTAAAATTCTAAACGTGAAGAGGCGCGTATCAAAAGAGAGACGATGATCACAAATGGAACCTCAGTCCATTGGGTCCTGTGGCATTTGATAAGTTATGGTAGCAGCTGCGGTCTCTGCTCACTACGTATCGTAAAACTGCTTATAACACAACATAGCACTCCTTGGTGTAATTCATTTACTGCGTCATAGCATCATTACTACTACAAGCATGCAATAATAACGACAAAAAGAAGAGTGTCAGTAAAAACTGTACAAATAAGTGCACACTAAACAATTCATGTGACTGGCTGGACGTATTTAGGGGCCTTTGTGTAGAATGCCTTTTGTGGGATGTGGAATTATTATTGTACAGGAATAGAGGAAAATATTATGAAAGTCTCTGGTTCGTAATAAAGTTACTTGTCTGGAACAATGGACGTGAACAACATTTTCTATTTTCCAAAGCAGGGTAACATGAATGATGGATACACGATTTACTAAAACAGATAAAATTGAAAGCTATTCGTACATGCAAATCATAAAAAACACAAAGGAGCGATCGAAAATCAGTAGTTTGTACTATTGGCCACTGTTTGGAAAAGCTGGGAAAACTTCTTGGGGTAAATTAGAACTTGGAAATATTTATTCTACTATGAGCTTAAGAGACCTGTCAGGTATGCAACCAATTTTGTGCGTACCTTTGGTTCCTGATACATCTGGCCATGACCAGCCTCCAGGCAGACTTAAAGTAGGGACAAACGGGATTGAGCTAGTAAACTTCAGTACTTCATGTTATAACAGCCAAGTAAAGAAAATAATGTTTTGAGTATTCATTTTATAAAATCTTACTTTATGAGCCATGCACTCTTCCCTAATGAGATACTCATTTGAAAATGTAAAGGCGTTATTATAAGTTATAAACTAAAGGTAAGCAACTGAGATGGTGGGAAAACAAAGGAGGTACTTGGTTCTTTATTAAAGAATGACTTGTACGTACTTTTGAAAACCATAAAATTGCTTTCACCATAAATTATGTATTGCCCCGTAGATCCATTCACTACGCAGCAAAATAGTGCAGTTAAAGGTGGCTAGAAAATTTAAGGGATAAACGTGTGGTTGTATATTATTGCAAGTCGTAGTAACATGTCGTAACTATATTTTGGTATATTTTATGTGTTCATTTTAGCGGATGGCTAGTAGTACCGCATTGGGAAATGTAACAAGTAGTAGCATAATACAGACACCACCAACAAACAAGAACAACAACAGCAATAAGAAATGCGATAAAAGATGCAATGTTCAGTTTTATGAGTGGTTAAAGTTAAGCCCAACATGAAAATTACATTTTTAGTACATCACAGGGAAACATGCTAAAGGAGCATGATGATACAATAAACTTTCACTTTTGGCTGGTGGCATGGATGATGGTAGAGAAGTAAACACGAAATATGTATATATATGGAGGCATTTCTGCAAGTCAAGGTGTTTTTTCATCATCATATATTCACAAGCAACCCTATACATGTTATGTTATAACAGCTCGTAACTGTACGTTTTGTGCGTAGGTAGTCCCAGTGAGCCTGATCATTATGATTTACAATTATGGCAGTCATATATGCTTGTAATTTGGTAAAATTAGTCAGACATCAAGGCTATTACAAACACCCATCACTTTCCCTGTCTGCCTCATTAGTTTGATCAAATGAATTTTTTTTGACTTTATCGTCTCAGTCTTTCCATCCATGAAATGGCACGTAAGCATGCAAAGTGCACTCACCTTGGCACATTTAGTGTGCTTTAATATTACAGCAGCATTCCTTTTCATGGGCCTAAAGTAGTAGTAGCAGAGTAAAGTGTCGTACCAGTCTATATTATTGACGATAATGTGCATTGGCTTTTTAAAACTTTCATGTAAGTTATAATGCAGTATAGTTGTTGTTGACGATGCTCAAATTCGTCTTGAAAATGAAGATGAAGCTGAGGCATCAGACGGAATAATGTTACAAAAATTGTGCTTTTGAAATTTAATATGAAACATGTGCTTTTACACACACATTAGGTTTATCATAATATAATGCGTTCCCTAAAGATATTGGACCAAGTCAGCATTTTCCTTGCGCGTTATATTCAAGGAAGCAAAAGCAGTAAATATATGTTTAACAATAAAGCAGTTTTGTGCTGTAAAAGAACAAGGATGTTTTTGAGTTTACCCTTGGGAAGCGCGTTGGAGATCATTAGAAAATTGACGAATGCTGCACCCTTGCCTTGGCCCATCAACGAAATATTTGTTCTATCCCCTCCGAAAGCTCCAATGTTCTCCTAAATCATTCAAATTAGCTTCATTAGTAAGCACAATCCCTTGTCATTTTGGATGACTTCTAAAACACGTCATTTAGGTTTTTTATATGAGAAATGTATTTTCTCTACTGTACGCAAACGCATTGCTTTTTAACTTGTATATGCCTGCACACCAAGCATCTTCATCTTGTGCACCCAAACGGGCATATTTTTCTCAGACAAGCACAAGACTGGTAAATAATGTGTTTTGTAAATAAAATGTTTTGTATGTAGCACACGTACCTGAACCCAATGTAGAGCCTTGATGTTGTTGAAAGTATGCGTTGTCGGGTTAAATTAAAGAACATAAATTGTAGTAGGTAGTTTTATTCATTTTTGAAATCAAAGTGCTTTTATATCATGGCACTCAATCTTTTTCTCCTTTTATATTACTTTACATGGTAAACGACTTACGGCAATTTGGTCCAAAAGTGCAAAATTGGCCGGAGATTTGAAATAACCATCTGAATTTGCGTTTAGAAAACCTAGAATACCTAGAAGAAGATAATATATATTAAATTAAATAATAATAAATTAGTAATATAAAAATATATAATACCTAATCTGTAGTTTAAAGTAACAGCTACGATATTTCCTTGACTGACAAGCATCGACGGATCATAAGGGTTGCCAGTGCCGTATCCGAAATCTTCGCCGTGAATGAAAACGAGCACTGGTAAAAGTTTATCTTCCCTCCCATCAGCAACTGCGTGTTTACAAGATAAATAAAAAGTCATCAAAATTCAACCTGTTTCATATGTATAACATGCATACAAAAGGTATTTTATTTTACAGTATTTACATACGTTTATTATTACAAAGTTCATAAATACTCGGTTACTTTCTCTCACTATTTCTCAGCAGCAATTTTACATTAAAACTACGTGTCTACAGTGACCTATAGCAGAGCATTTAATAACTATGAGATTTTATTTAAAGTGCAGTTATCAATATAAATATTTTCATCCTTTTCTTTCGAGATATTCCGCTAATTCAAAAAATATTTTACCTCAACTTGAATTGCAACTTGAATTACAACCCATATAATTTCAAAATTTCATCGATAGCTAAAAATAAATCATTCAAAATGATCGATGTTTTCTCTTCATAACAAATCCTACCACATGGTCGTTATTTCCATGTTTTTAACTGTTCAGTTCATACTTCAACTCGATCTTCTCAAGCTCGCAAACTAAGTGCACCAGCTAATGGAAAAAGTGATGATACTTTAACAAAGTAGCACAAACAATGTGCATCTATCCAACTGGGAATGTATTTGTTCATATATTTGCTGCTCCATAATATGTGCATCCACATCCAATAAACGTTATTATTATATTGGTTATTGTCTAACATGTAATAGGTTGCCTTCATTTTTTCTAAAGGGAAAGTGTTAGAACGAAAAGCATTAGTACGTCCACTAGCCTCACCAAATCTACACAACGCTCACTATCCGGCTAACTTTTTTATATATCAAAAAGTATCCTTTTTGGCAGTAATCCAGACATGGAAAATCTCTAAAAAAAATTCGAGTAAAATGCGGCAAACCTAATTGCCTTGTTATACGTGCAGTGCATACATACCGAGTATAATTTGATGTTCTATAAAATCTAATGTGGTAAAGAAGAAGCAGGGAAGGAAAAGTAAAAATGTTCATAGAAGAAAAGCGGTGTATGAGTGGTGGTAGCATGTATTCTGTAATGAAATTTAACGTTGATGGAAGCAGATTCAAATCGAAAGACAGAGGAAAGCTGGAAATGTGATGTAGAAAGGATTGGAAGCAGGAGAACGGTACAAGTAATACAAGTAGCAGTAAAATAGCAAACATCAAGGTTTATTCTTATCCAACATATCCCACAAAATCTCCAAACTCGTACCATGCAAAAACCATCATGCACAGTAGAATTTTTTTTCTTTTTTTTCTAATGCCAGCTCTCAGAAATGTGTACGTTCATTGTATAAAGTAAAAAGCGGAAGGAAGAAAGAGAGATGGAAAGGCATTTCTTCATGTGTTAACTTTTGTTCACGGTGCAACATCTACCAACTTTTAACTAATGGCCAAAAAAGAAGTAGCGAAACTCGTCTGATGGACTTTGAGCAAGAAACAGGAACAAGAGACACGGTACCAGTAGTAGTGACGCCTGTAAAATTTTAACCTGCCTTTTATTCTACACTTTTTCATTTCTCTTTCGTACATCTCTTTCCATGTCTACAATTCTACACAGTGCATCCGTTGTTGTTTTATAATAGCAGGCAGCACTATTTTTTAGCAATTCAATTCCGCATACAAACTATAAAGATTATATAAAGAAATATTTTATATAGGTAATATGCTTTAGTGATTTTATAAAATATTTAGTCAAATGCACTTACGTATACATCACGCAAGAGAGGGAAATTTTATAATACACCATAATGTCATTACTATAATCCATATAAAAACGTAAATACAAGTAAAAGACATTAAAAACTTATACACGAGAAATGACGCTACTTAAGATTAGTTAAACAAGGAGAAAAAAAGAAAATGCTGCTGGCGGGTGCTTTGTTAGCTCGCACAGAGTTAGCTCAAGTGGTGGTATGTGTATACGGCTTTCTAGCAAAAAGTAGAGTGCAAAGGGTATACTAAAGTGTGGAGCATGTGGCATCATCATCGTCATCATGATGATGAGGTAGAGTTGTATTTTTTATCTTTTTCCTTTTCTCCCTCCAGTTGTATGTGTATCACTTTTGAAATTGCAAAAAGCTACCTTCTAAACTCCCTGCTACATTGAACACATACGACATACCATAAGCTCAA
>JAANSP010001686.1:0-14625 GCA_036850745.1 Homidia socia | reverse complement strand
GTAAACTAGCTACAAAAGAAAGGATTTGGATGCACTCCATTCAATGCAAGTCTGGTAAGCTGTCTGCTAGGAAATCCATACAAAAAACATGCCGACTTCCGTTATCTCAGATTACGATTTGACGCTGGGAATTTGAAAGATATTGAGACCAAGCTTGAATTTGATGTCTGGGCAAATTCCACCTCATTTGATACTGACAAAGATAATGATCATCGAACTGTAACTGCTACTGTCATCAAAATGGCGGAGCTATCAATATCTGGGTATGTTGGAACTCAAAGAAGAATGCGTTTATAACTAAATGTCTTTTAACGCTTGGAAAACCAATTATTTGTCTTTGTTCGATTTTAAGGACCGGAGAGCCAGAAAAACTGTTCTATGTGTACGGTGGTAGTGTCGTTGGTGAATCAGCCATTAAAACTCTGTCTGAAATCGGGCCTCGAGTGACTCATCAATATGAGGTGTGGAATGCAGGACCTTGGAAAGCATCTTTCTTCAATGTTGACATTTGGTGGCCTCATCAGGTAAACTTGACATGATATATGATTTAGCTGGTCAAGGATGAGCTTTTTGTGTAATGTAGCCAACAACTCATTTCTCTTCCTCAGGTGGAAAATGGTAAAGCGCAAGGAAATGTGGCTGCTGTACCCCGAAGCTCCTCCTGTTTTGGATGGAGATGGACAATGCTTTCTTCCTAACGATTTGACTGATATATTACATCTCCGAACCAAAAGAGAAACTGAAAGAATCATTGCAGAACAAAAAGAAATTGGCGCAGATGGAAAATACAAAACTTACGTTGAAATGGTGAGTTTAATTAATTTTTTTACAATTAAAAAAATCTTCACAAATCTAACTATTGAATATTTTATGAAATGTTATATTGCATATTTTTTTACAGAATTGTGTTCGTGGCTCAGCCAAATGCTTTAGAATAGAATGTGTCATAAAAAACCTTCTTCCTCGTGAGTCAGCAGTCATTAAAATCCACTCTAGGTAAGCTTCATTTTGAAAACACCATTTTAGTTGCAAAACTTCAATGAAACTTGTCTTTAAAAATGTGATGCCGTCCACGGTAAACAAAAGTAAAATAAAATATTTGTTCTCTTTGCAACTAGACTATGGAATGCCACGTTAGTAGAAGACTATCCAAGAGTGGATGAAGTGAGAATTCGCTCCAAGGCCCAGATTAGAATTTCAGATGAAATCCGGCAGGATACCGGGAATGACGTTGCACAAGCTTTAACAACATGCTTTCCAGACCTAAAATTAAAGGTGGAACTGGAAGGCATAGCGTGGTGGATATATGCTGTGTCTATTCTAGTAGGAATTTTAGTATTAGCCCTTATAGTCTACTGTTTATATAAAACAGGATTCTTCAAAAGAAGACGTCCAGAACCTACGCACACTGCCAGAGTCTCTAGAACGTAGTTTTTTCTTGTTGCACCTTAAAAACCTACCAAATTGTTGTTAATAATTATATTTAACGATAAAATGTTTTTTTCTTGTTTCATTATTATTATATTCTAGAACGTAGTTTTTTCTTGTTGCACCTTAAAAACCTACCAAATTGTTGTTAATAATTATATTTAACGATAAAATGTTTTTTTTCTTGTTTCATTATTATAAAAAATATCAGTGAGATATATAATTATTATTATAAACAATATTTATTTACTTAAACTATTTGAAAACAAAATGTAAATTGTCATTATTTTCAAATAATTTACGATATAATTTGCTTGTAATTTAATTTAATTTAGTCATACTATAAACTGTCCTGTTAAACAGAAATCCACCCCGAGTTCTTTCTTTCGATTCCTTGTTGTAAATAGTACAGACGTAAGTGTACCGTTGTATTGTTTTTTTAAAGATCGACATCTCAGTCACTATTAGTTATATTCATAACTAATTTTAGTACGTTACTTCACATAAAAATAATAACTGTATCTTTATGCTGCGCACACTTTTGTTGATGTATGTGCTAATTTCTTCCTACTTAAAATAATACAATATTTCTACTGTATAGCTAGAAAAATTCCATGCATCATTGAAACCTACTTAAGTTGAATAATAGTAACCTATGTAAGCTGCTAAATATTTTAATGATCAAAAATATTCCAGAGAGGCCTAGAAACCGTAAACATTTGTGCATTACGAAACTTAACATTACGTGACAAATAAACAACGAATACATAACTTTAAATTTAGTTACGGACTCAACGATAACTGTGGACTTCAAATATGGTGTTCTCCTTGTGGCGTCAGCTTAATGGCTGTCGTTGCACATGTTACTATGCAGTAAAACTAATCGAGAGGAATTTGTTGAATAGTGTTCTAAGTATTTATTGTTTTGACTTTAATCAAATATAACAAAACGTGGCAACTTAAAATTAAAAGAGTCACCATGATAAAATATTACACGGCGATAGTTAAGAAATGTGTTCCTTCTCCAAATTTTAATGTATCAAATTAAATTATAATCGAGACGTTTTCCCAAGAAGATTTTTAGTCTTTGTGAAGTTATACTATTAAATCCAACGGCTTGAAAAATAATCTGCAAGCGTAGCTACACACATAAGACTTATTTATTTTTAATTAGAAAAAAAATCAAGCAACTGAGGCAGCTGTGTATTAAGAAACGTGTAAAGAGACGCAAAATAGAGTGATTGTAATTTATTGCAAAAGATAATTGCGAATGAAAATTTTGGTACATGATAAGTATGTGAGAATTTTTGTAAGCTAAAATTGTAAATTAGAAACTTTCATCTTATTGCAGTGTATAATTTTCGGCATGTTAGATGGTTATACTTACTGTGTTTGAGAGAAAGGTTAACATTTTGAAAGTTGCAGAGACGAAAGAGTGCATGCAACGTGTCTTGTGTGCAATTATTATTGCTATTAAAATAGGAACGGTATTTGGAATGTGATGTTGAGCTTTTAAACAGTTGTTCCGATATAAACGTGATCTTCAAGTGGTAGGGAGAAGATTTAAATTTAAGTTTATTATTTCTTAAAACAAATAGTATGTAACTGTATTGAACATTATGTATTCTGTCCATAATAATTAAATTGAAACTGTGCGTATTGTCATTATTATAAAATATACAGTAATTAATAGTAGGAAAATAGGTAATTTGTGAATTGAGGAACCCCTTCAACATGAGGATAAATAGGAAGGGTTTATTCACACATGTGTTCGTTCGTGATGTTAAACATGGTAAAACTAAATGAAATCTTGCATTTTCTGCAGTTAAAAATAATGTGGATCCACTGCTGTGAGATGTGAGTAAAGTACAATAATAAAAACAATGTCTACAACATTTTCATATTTGTCATGCTGTGAAAAATTTATTTACAATTAAATATATTCATAACCCCATCCAATGTGAGATGATGGTGAAACGGAGGTCAATCCAAACCATTTTTTTTAATTTTCGTACGCTGCTGTTTATCATACGCGACCTTCAAGTTTGACTCTACATTATTACCATGAAATTGTTATTATGATTGTTAAAGTAGGGTTGCTTTAAATACGTAGTAGTAGTGCATTAAATTCATGTTGTTTAAAACTTAAAATTTTAGAATGACTGCAAAGTACAAATCAAGAACTACAAAATAAATCATTGACCTGTCAATCGCACATCCAATGCTTGATGTTAGCAGATTTAGCATATATCCGTGAATTAAAACAAAAAATGGAATTTTAGGTTCGTTTTTTTCGAACTAGTACATTCGGTTGCTTGTTTGTGGTAGAGATTCCTTGTAATTTACAAACCGAATCTAGCCTAAACAGATCTAAAAAACCAAATTTCTTTACCTATTTTTTGTAGCTTGTGAGAACTTTGCATGAATAATGCATATGCATGCAATGCAGCAGCCTACACGCCCACGCTTCTAGAGACAAAGAGCAAAATTGCAAAAAATTCAACTGGCGCTGTGCAGCAGTGTGGCACACTACAAAAGTTTTTGCAAAACATTTTAGTTTCATTTTACTTCACCAATCACCACCATCACACGTATTTATGCGGCTATTTTGAATAACATCCCACAACATCCTATCCTATCAAAAGGCAAGCCGGCAAGCGCCCCTTGTTTTTTCAACCAACTGCCAACACTGTCAAGTGTCAGTCAGTCAACTCAACTGTCATACAACTTGAGTTGTACTATTTAAAAAACCTACAAGGAGTTTGGCAAAGTACGGAAGCCAGAAGCGGATTCACTTTTTTCTTCATTATCAGTGTAATGCAAAGATTAAAATATTGTTTTATGAATATAATCATTGTCTTGATAAATTCGCGAATTTAATATTTTACTAAACTCTATTTGTTTGTTATATTCATGTGATTCGTTAGTACAAGTTGAACACGGAATAAAAGTCAGTTGGTGGGTGATTGATTTCGCTTCAAAAACAACCTGTTAATTTTTGTGTAAGTTTTTTCATAAATTCCTTTCCTCTACTTGTATTTGGTATTCTAATTAGTCAAATGTTAAGGGTGCCACCCTCCCTAAGTCTCACTCAGAGAGGCTCTGTTGTTCCTATATAAAACGATTAACAAACCTAATACTAACGCCTTGTTGTTTGTATGTATTTTTTGCTACTTGTTATTCACTCTCAACGGTCTTAACAGCACCAACCAGTTCATCATGCAATTCTATATACCACCGGAGCTCCAACAGGTGGAATGTCACTTGAATTGGATGGGAGATGTGATTCCTGATTTGGAAAAAACAGTATTGGATAGGTGCGAAACAATGGAAGAGCACATCCGGTTCTTATTGGAGAACAGATTAGACTACTATGGAGAAGCTCGATGGAAACGTGGAGGCGATTACTGATGACATGTATGAAGAAAACTACAACGACCACAACCCCATGTACGTCAATATCTTTGCGTCCCGTCTAAATCAGGCTGCTCACCTTTCGTACCTATCATACTTTGAAGAGGCAAAAGAAAAGTTGGATATTCTGGACAAAGTCTTTTGTCGATTGGATTCTTCTCATAGAGAAGGATGTAAATATGCTGTTGACGCTATGAAGTGGTCTATCAAGGTTTTGGAAAACTATAAACGGATGGAGACTCCCTCAACATCTAAAAACAAGGTGGTACTTAAAGTCTTTTGTCGATTGGAGTCTTCTCATAGAGAAGGATGTAAATATGCTGTTGACGCTATGAAGTGGTCTATCAAGGTTTTGGAAAACTATAAACGGATGGAGACTCCCTCAACATCTAAAAACAAGGTGGTACTGGAAGCTGTCGAAGATGTCACGGTCTTCCAACGCAAATGGGAGAAAGTTCAGAAGAACTGCAAGTCTAAAGCAGTGATCAAGTACTTGTGGACAACTTTGGCCGCAGGGATGAAAATTACGGAGAACTACGTTGTCGCAACGTTGCAGGATCTCTTGATACTTGATCCTGATTACCATGTTTGGTACTCTGTAATATATCGTTCGATGAGAGGCATGCGCCGAAACATGATGCGGGCCCAGAGTGGTGGACTAAGCAGTCCTTCGGAAGAAGAGCAGCGAATGTGCAGACAAGCTTATAAACGGCGACCAAAAATTTACATGTGTATTAAAGACATGGCAATTATGCTCAAAGAAATGTTGTGGGTCTTCGACCATGCCGCTTGGGACAGACATGAAGACGCTTATTTACAATGCCAGTCGTTATTCGAGTAAACTACTTAATAATATATATTTCTGCGTTTCAAGGAAATTTGAAACAAATATTATATGAATTAAGGTAAAAGGTTTGGTTTTTTGGTTTTTTAAAACAGAGAAGCTTTACATATCGCTAATGAATTAAATCAACGAAACTGGATCAAGAAAANAAACAGAGAAGCTTTACATATCGCTAATGAATTGAATCAACGAAACTGGATCAAGAAAATGCAAGTTTACTATGGAGAGTTTTTAATATTTGGAAAAGGAAAAAAACTAGATCAGGAAAAGGGAAAATATTTGTTTGATGTTTGTGTCGAAGAGAATCCTGAAGATACTACAGTTCTTCACAAAGCTGGAAAAATTTGTCATTATGTATGTCCGTAGTTAACATGACAGATTATTTATGTATACAAATAAGTTTCTACAACGCTACTACTTCTCTACTAATTGACATAATGTTTATTTTTAAGGGAGCAGCAACTAAAAGGAACTCAACGGTTAAAAAGTATCGAGATTGGAAAATAGCCGAGCAGTTTTACTCAGTGCGCTTTGGTTGCAAGACCTGTGAACTTCCCTTGTCTTAAAGACTACTTAAAGTTACTTGCAACACAGAAGAAATATGCGGATTACATTACACTTTGCAAGGACGTCATTGATGATATGCAGAGAGATTACCAAGTGTCCGATCTAAAAATTGCATGTGGTTGCATCCTTTGGATATTTAATCCTTTTCGAAGTGGAAATCATAAAATCGAAGCTTGTGAGAACTGGCTGTACGTCATAGCCAAGTTGCCAGACTTTGCAGATAATATTTATGTAGGACCATGCTAATTACATCATCATAATGCTATTATTGTGTTAAATTATCAGTCATAGTATTTGTAATAAGTATTGAACTTCTTTCTTCTTTATGCAACAGCCTCAGCTGAAGAAACCACTATTTAACTGGGACAGGAAAAAGCCCGGTTACATTAAACCCCGCGAGATTCTCATCACTTTGGATCGGATGCGAAAAATTTACTCGGATGATTCGGATGACGATAAACGGATTGTCAATGCCATTGATATCTTTTCTCAAAAACTTGCCCAAACTCCTAGTGCCTCTTCACAAGCTTCTACAACTACCTCCAACACTCCTACTGCTTCTTCAAGCAAATAAAAAATATTATTTCAATCATTATTATTACTATTATTATCATCATCAGTAAATTACTATTACCTATTAAGTTTAAAAAATGCTTCCTTCACCAAGTCGTGTCATTGACTTAACAACTGTCCTTTTTTCATCTATCCACTTTGTCAGCCATATTGTAACTTTATGCAATTGTATCAAGTTTTTTGTTCTTATGCGGAATAAAATAAATTTATAGTAAATACTTGTTTCAACTTGATAACCGTTACTTTTAGATAACAAGGTCACTAAAAATCGCAAATTAAGGTTTTATTGCGTTATTTTGGCTCATATAAAATCCAACTTTATCCATATTCTGTAATAAATACTTGACTGTATCATCACAAATACTACTACATGATCTATTAAGTTTAAAAAATGCTTCCTTCACCAAGTCGTGTCATTGACTTAACAACTGTCCTTTTTTCATCTATCCACTTTGTCAGCCATATTGTAACTTTATGCAATTGTATCAGGTTTTTGTTCTCATACGGAATGAAATAAATATATAGTAAATACTTGTTTCAACTTGATAACCGTTACTTTTAGATAACATGGTCACTAAAAATCGCAAATTAAGGTTTTATTGCGTTATTTTGGCTCATATAAAATCCAACTTTATCCATATTCTGTAATAAATACTTGACTGTATCATCACAAATACTACTACATGATTGCTTAGTCAAAAACTTATTTACAAATCATAGTGTAAACAATAAATTATACGAGTATTCACATTTACAGACTTTTACAGGATTTTTTTACAACAATATAATATAAGACTACTGATTAAAAACAAAAATTAACATGAATATTTAAAAAATGCTACGTACATAATAAGGCACATTAGATTGTACAAACAGTCAAATTAAAAATATATTATTATGTAGAATAGTTGAGTAAAAATAGCTCACAGTCACTTCAACTATGACGATACAACTGTTCAGTCGTTGTCGTAGAGCATTGCACTGGTTTAACATTTTGATGACTTTTGACCATAATTTCCTAAAGTAAGAGGTAGTTTTGGTTTTACATTGCCTGCAAAAATAGGGTTCATATGCATCAGTATTTGAAAACCATATTACTGGATGACGCTATCTTTTGTAAATAAAGTTACTTACGTCGTGCAACTGATTGAGTTCCATTCTGAATCTCCTCGCCGTCTTCAACCAAATTCTCTTTGCTGGAGGAGAAAGTGCTGTTACTTTCCAAAGAAGACTTGGAAATGATAATTTCTCCTGGGGCTCTGGGATTAGATGCATGTTCAGAGCTGATATTCACGCTGTTGTTGCAGTCTCCAGGACCTCGTCTAGCCGCAAAGTACACGGCCGCTGCATTCTGAATTAAATGATTTTGTGCCATACTTGGTGAGTAACTGCCATACTGTGAGTCGGTCAAAGACCGTCCGTCCCCGTCATCCCTGCGAGATAAATCACTTGGAGAACTTTTGGAGCTGGAACTAGTTGATTCTCCGTCTCCATGAGATGTAAGCCCTGTCAAGTTTAAACTAATAGGTGTAACTTCTGCCGTGGTGACAAATGTACCACTCCCACATTTCGGTATAGAGTTCAGCCCTTGTTTCTTCTGACCACTTTTAAGGGTTACAGTATGCCCCAACTTTTTACTAGCAGCTTTCCCTAAAGACACTGAATAATCAGGAATGGTGTCATCAGCCAAGGAGAGTTGATCAAATGTGCTTAGAGTGTCATCCATGCTCATTCCTTCAGTGTCACTTTTATTGCCACTTTTCAATGTGACCGAGGTTGAGTCTGTTGGTAAGCAAAAGTTTGGATAATGGCGGTGCCAAGCCGAGTCCCATGTTTCTCTCGTTGTAGACATCAGTAATTTGAATGTCACGAGAAACTGGGGCTTTTCGTGAAATTTTGCCAATGTTCTCGTGTCCTCCTCCGGACTTGCTATTATTTCCATCACAAACTGCATCCTCTTCCGAATCGTGAGCTATCTGGGCTCCTTTGCCATTGGTTACCGTTCTGAGTTTCATCCACGGCTTGTTTTCTGCTGCGGGTACTTTTGCAGAAGCCTCACTACAAACTTCACTCATCTTCCAGGTAACACGCTTGCCAGCAGCGGAACCCGAAGAAACCTTTCCAGAACTTATAGTGTCAAACATCCCTGTTCCTCGATTCATGGTTGGGATAATTAGATCTGAATCTGATCCAGCAGAGTCGAATCCAGAGAAGGAGGAAACAGAAAGGGAGCTTGACAGTCCCATGGCCAATAATGGATCCACCCGTGTGTTTACTGGGATTGACGGTGCTTTTCTGCGAACAGTTGAAAGGCCATTTTCCCAGTCTGTCATTGAACTTCCACTGCTTGAGCTATCAGCTCGCTTTACGGCAATGGATGGATAACTTCGAGTACTGCCATTACTGCTAGTAACAGCAGTATTGTTACTATTTCTAATCTGTGGAAGAGGTGGTCTGGAAGTGGGTGGTGGTGGTATAGAGTCGGGATATTTGTGACTGGCAGGATTTATAAAGTTAACTTCCAGTCTGTCTCTGCCCTTTGTATCTACAGTGGTGTTGGTGTGCCCGTCTGGCTCCCCTCTACTTCGTACATAACTTGTAAATGCGCCTTTCCCCATTGCAATTTGTTGGCGAACTGGATGGTATACTGATTGCATTGGTGGAGCTACCGTGGGAACCACTTCACATAGTTCTTCAGTTCCTAGCTCCAAGCTTTCCAATGACAAGCTACGATCAAAAGAACTTCTCTGATCCTCTCCATCTTGAGTATCTACAATTGGTTACAAAACATGATTAGAAAATCCAACGAATGTATATTTGTTTGTATAATTTCAAAAGATAAATAAGTATAAAGGAAAATTGTAAATACGTTTAAAATAACCATACCAAATAATGCAAGTGTTGCCTGAAGTGCCAACTGAAGCATTCTGGAGCTAACGTGCTTTCCCACGCTCAAAATAACTTCGTCTTCTCCCACCTCGATCAAGTCAAATCCTTTAAAACAATAAAAAGGAAACATTTTTATCATTGAGAAACATACATTTAAAAATTAAAAAAAATTCATGCGGTATTTAGTGTCGGTGTAATTTGAAAATAACCTAGAGCAGCCAAGAGTTCATGGCATCCAGCAATTCCCCACAGCTTGACGTTGATTCTCACTTCCACTTTTTCGTTTTCAACATCCTTTGTAGCCATCTCTGCTATAGCCTGACGAAGTATCGAAATAACATCTTCTCCGGCTTCAGGTGTTGAAAGAAGCTTGGACAGCGCATTTAGCGATGGGCCAGATAAACCTGATTATTTCATGAATGTTGGCATTTTATTGATTTGCATTATATAACCAGATATTCCTCCGCGTGATTTAAAGCTAGCGATAACGAAAAACAATATAATATATTTTTGTACATACCAAGTAAGGCTTGCAAACTTGAGCTACACTTGACCAGTCTTTCGCCAGGGTCACACTGTGGAAAGAAAACAGCAGCAGGAAGCCCATTTGATGCTTGTTCAAATCTAAAGCCCACGGACATGAGGATTTCCTTCCATCCAGCAACCCCACCAACCTTGTTCTCGATGCTTTGTTGTGTAGTATACATTGCATTCCTTTGTCCGCTGTTAATTCTCTGAAGGGACTTTTCGACCTGTTCCAAAGAAAACGCGTGATTGCACATTGTCATTAAGATTTCACTAAGCATATAAACTTTCATCTTGTAAAAAGCCTAAATATACTCACTAGATGCAGTGTGACGCGAAGTCCATCTCGGGACCTTTCCGGTGTCTTGAGCATTTCCCAGATTGCCTGACTAGTCATTGCCACTTTATTTGATAACTGAACATCGGATCCTAGTAGCAAGTAGCCGGACCAATTGGCAGGATGAGCAAATTGCTTTGTGTGCTGCACAGTGAGCATTGCCTCCGTCACAGCATGACTTGCTTTGGAACCCTGAAGCAGTGATGAGTACAATGCCCTGAAGAAAATTTTTGACGCTGTTTCAGGCACTGGCCACAAGGTAAGCAGAACAGCCATAGCACCAGCCGCTAAAAGTGCCTTGCTCAGAGCAACAATACTTTCAGAGTTTGCAAGTCCATGTCTATCTCTTGTGTGACAGGAGCTGAGAATAACCAATTTAGCATTCAGTCTTAACTTGAGAATATCTGCAGCAGTCAAAAGATATTCAGAGAGAGCTGGACCATCCCCTTGTGTGGAGGATTTACTACTGTCCACCACTGCCGTCAGAATTATTTCCGCTTTCCCCACTTTTCGAGGATGCGGCCTCCGCCTTGTCTATTATTCCACCAGGCGAAAGTACAATTGCACTTAATTTCCAGGAAATATGAGTAGCAAAGTGAATACATTCAGCATTGCAAATCTGAGATAGAACGTGTTCTTTCGTCGCAGCCGTCCCGAGAACAGGTTCGCATTGCATGATTTCTGCTACAATTTTAGCTTCGCTCTCTGCTCTGGGTATTTCCTGCCAGCCCCATTGGTCCATGATATCCGTGGGGAGCGCTGGGCTTCCAATGACTAAAGGTGAGCTAGAAGCTGATTTAGGTTTGCTTCGATGACCACTACGAAGGGAGCTTATTGCTGGCGTAATGATAAGTTTGAACTTTTCACAGAGGTATTCCTCATTTGTACAACTGCGAAGAATGGGGAAGGGCACAAGAAGGAGATCAGTCTCAAGAACGAGTATTAACTCTTTGAAGCACGTTTTGTCCAGCACGCTCAGTTCCTCCTCGAAGGGTGCTATGAGCATCTGGTAAAGGGAGCGTAGACAGGAAGGACCCTGCCATGAGCTACGACGAGATCGGGTTGAGCCAGGTCTACTGGCTGGCGTACTCTTAACACTACCAGTGGCACTTCCAACACTGAACAAACTGGATAAACTATAACTACTACAATTGAATCGGTGATTTCGACTAACCATCCGAAGGAAACCAGTCTTATCATTATCCTGATTTAATTTATCTCCTAATTCCTCTAAATGTTGCGACCACAAGTCAGTACCATCACCGCCATCAGCCTGGCCGTCTGAAGCGGAGAGATTCTTAGAGCTTCCGGATGTACTAAAATCAATTCCTAGCGCGTCCCTGGTTCCTTCAATGTAACGATCTAGTAGGGAGCCCATGCTGGTCACTACATCCCCATCGCTTCCTTCGTCGTCCGTGTTGATGCATGACTCGTTAAATTTGACGATTCCTGTAATAATTATCGTGGAAACAAATTCTTCAGTAAAGCAGGCAATGTGTAAGTTTCCAACCTATTTCAAGATAAAATTTAAAAAAATGTAAAATGCTTACCTCTTTCTGGTATTAAAAGCCATGAATACAAATATCCCCCAATGACACTAAAGTACAAAACAGCAGCCCTGTGCTTATTAACTCTTTGCACCAATAGTTCTACACTGTTAATCAGACTTAACGCAGCCGTGGTAATGCTTCCAAATGGATCTCCGAATAACTTGGCACCACCAGCGTACTCTCTTTGACTGTGTGGCAAGGTTGTGTTGGCCATTGTTCGGCATTTCTCCGCAAAAAGGAGAGCCAAGTCAGTTCTTCCCAGAGACACCAAAATTCTTTGAAGGGCATGGAATGATGCAATTTGTCGATCAAAGAGATTCAGGTAGTATTCTGTACTTGTACCACGAGTAGACAAACGAATGCTTTCCAGCAAATCTGTTGATTTCTCAAGATGAGCCAAAGCTGACTCCAAGTCTCCATGTCTCCAAAGGGCTAGTCCTAGGAAATGACGTACTTTTGCCTCTTCTTCTTTGGCATCCGATTTTTCAAACACCTGCAAACCTTGCTGGAGGTACGCTACTGCCTGGATATTATTTCCGAGTGCGTGATGAATTCGACCTGTTGAACAAAAAAGAGAAACAAAAATTTTTATCAAGGATTTTTAAGGATTCTTTCAAAATTAGGAAGAATAGAGAAAAAGTGAGCGAGTTTAACTTTTTTTAAATCCTACAAATGTACCTATATGACTAAAAGCAACGGCTTTGTTTAATTCCCCATCCATGTGATTCGTGGCATTTAGATGGTACTCTTGATACATTAAGGCCTGGTCAAAGTTTCCAAGGGATTCATAGGCCATGCCCATATTATTATACGCTCTTGCTTTCCCCTCTACAGACTCCAGTTCTTGAGAAATTCTCAGGTCCGCTTCGTGGTACTGCAAGGCCTCAGAATGATTGCCCATCATATGAAACGTTTTTCCCAAGAAAGACAGCGCCTGTGCCTCTACCTTCCTATCCCCAGTTTCCTTGACAATGTTCAGTTGTTGCTGGAAACAACTGATAGCCTGGTCGAAATGACCAAGCTCCATTTGCTCCTGACCAATGTCGCTATAAGCTGTTGCACGTAAATTTGCAGTGTCGTCACTACCACTTTCACCATTTGTTGCTAGATTGATCACTGACAGTCTTTTCTCAAAATACATGAGCGCAGTTGAAGAATTTCCTATGGCCTTGTGAGCCATTCCCAATGCACGGTACGTCCTCTCTTGATCTCGCAAACTTGGAGTTTTCAGTGAAATCTGAAGAGCGCGCTCATGACATCTAATGGCCTCTTCAAAGTCATTCAACGCGTTAAAACAGTCACCGAGATTACCAAAGGCCCGACCCTTTTCAATAAGCACCACCATCGCCATTTTCGAGTTGGATGACATGAGAGCATCCAACACGGATATTTGAAGCTCAAAGAAAGTCACGGCTTCCTCATAACTGCAAATGTTGATTCTCGCAATACCTCAAGTTTCCATACGCTTGCGCTTCGGTCATTGCATCCTTTAAATCTTTGGCCCTTTCTAGCATCTCCTCGTAACATTTAATAGCACTCGTATAGTTTCCAAGAGCCATGTGTACTGCACCGAGATTCCCGTGGGCTCTACACTCTCCTCGTAAATCGTTAATTTCTTGGAGTATGGTGAGTTCCTGTAATCAAAATTCAAGTAAATTAAATGAACGAACCATTGAATAAATTGCCTGATTAGCCTGATTGACAGTTAATGCCAATATAACAAATCACCGTTTCATTCAATTATGATTTCTTGCTTACCTGAGTATGAAATCCTAATGCACGATCATACCGTTTCGTTACCCTGTAAGCACCACCCAAGGAACTATACGCTGCAGCTTCCTGAACCTTGTCCCCATTCGCCTTTGCAAGTAGCACTTGCTTTTGATAGATTTTGATGGCTTCATCCGGCTTTCTCATTCTAAGGAACACAGTACCGATATTACCTAAAGCTCTATACTTGCTCTGCACATCTTTTGTTGAGTGAGCCATGGTGAGGAAAAACTTTTGGCATTCCAGAGCAGTGTCCGCATTCCCGAGTGCAAGATGTGTTAACCCCAAATTACAGTATGCTTTGGCAATATCAATTTTGTTTTGTAGCTCCTTTGCAATGGCCAAGTCTTGATCATAGTAGCGCACTGCCTCCTTGTAATTTCCAAGGGAATAGTGAGCGTAGCCTAGAAAGTGGCAAGCCTTTCCTTCTCCCTCTACATCACTCAGCTCTTGAGATAACATGAGGTAGTTTTCGTAGAAAGGGATGGCCTGCGAGAAATCCCCGTGAGAACTGTGACAGTTTCCGAGATTAAGGAGAGCGCAAGCCTCTCCTGACGTGTCCTTCAATTCTCTTGAAATGTTCAAGTGGCTGTGATAATGGACTAGGGCCTTCTCATACATTCCAAGAGCTTGATATGCCACCGCGAGATTGCCGTGCGTTGACGCCTCAGAGCTTCTATCGTTCACCTCCTTTGAAATGGCAAGTTCTTGCTTATGATACTTGATAG
>JAANSP010001685.1:0-14627 GCA_036850745.1 Homidia socia | reverse complement strand
GAGTAACAACCAGTTGGGGTATTGTGACTAATGACAGCCTATGCTGTACTCAAGCCTTGGTCACCATCCTGTTTTCCCTGCATTCTCCTTTAACTTCATGAACGTGAAAGCAAGACCATAATACTTAAAGTTATTTTTGCACTTATCTTGCTTATTGTTTGCAGGTTTATTGTTTGTGGAACGATTAGAGAGGCAAAAGTTGGTAGCCATTGAATAGCATTCAAATAACACATTTTTTATACACATTTTAACAGTAACCTGGTTTTTTATCTACCTTACAATTATAATTGATGATCGTACTTTAAACTGTACTGAATTTAATAAATAAATTGCACTGTAGCTCGTGCAGTTTTCTATAAATGAATTTAGTTTGCATTTTTTAAATGCTTTAGTTTCCTGTTCCCAGTCTAGTCTACTAGGTTTTTTAATCAACTACATACTAGGAAATTTGCAAAAGTAACTACATAACAAATATTTTAAAACTGGTTAATCTTAATTTGTCTGAGAAGTGATGACAGTCTCTAGTCATTGCACACACGTCTTGGCATATCTACAACGGATAAACCTAAAGAAATAGATTTTGCAGCGTAATATTGTTAAAAACGGTAATCGTATTCAAGAGGTCATGTTAACTGGCAAATCAGTCGCGGAGTCAACATATGCACTATTTACTAGTATTTTTTTAGTTTAGTTTGGTTACTGGTTAGAAATCTAAACGACAGAAATTAAGGCGCTCGAGAACGGAGAAAATGATTTCATTCAAATAAAATCAGGTTGCCCCAATCCCACAACAGAAGCAGGAACCTTACAACCACTACAATTGTCGAAAGGAGCTGTCGTTTTGAAAAGTGTTTGAGATCTGAAAACTTTTGACAGAGTCGTGATGGAATCCGTCCGTACCTCACATGAGTACCACTAGATAAGTAACTAGTCTGTGCTCCGTCACGAGTTTACATGAAAATGTAGTAACCACAAGTTTGCGTCTTCTTGAAAATTTTATTGATAAAAAATTTGCCGAAATATTTGGAAACAGTTTTTTTAGAATCCAATAATAAGTTATTTACACGATAAGAAAGGAAATTAAGTAAACTGTTTATTCTTTAAGATTTTATATAGACTAGTTTTGAGCCTTATTAGAAACACCAATGATAAACTGCATTAAAATTATTTCTAAAGTTTACAAAGTTAATTTGTGAATTTCTTAAAGAACTAAAAATTTGTAGATACTTTCAAGGAGTGACTCTCAGAAGATGATTATATTTAGTACATTTCATTGAATACTTGCTTAAAATTCTGCCGCATATTAAACTCTTCTGCCCGGTAAAAATTTGCTGATATCAAAATAGTGAATAAAAATTGACATGTTGAAATTTAGATTTTGCTAATAGTAAACCCAATTAAGCATTCACATTCGGAAAGGGGCAGACACCAGATTCAAGGATGCCCCCGTCATTCTGTCAATTCTAGAATGAACCCCGTTTTAACAATAGGTGCTATTTTCCGCGAAAGTTCTCCATCAGTTTACGACTATACAAAGAAAAAATATCTTATTTTACATGTTAGCAAATTAATTTTTTTAAATAATAATTTTAAATCTAAGAAATATTTGGTACGAAAAAGTCGTCGACTTGCATTTCGAGGAACACATTTAAATTTGTTTAAATTTAGCTAAGACTTAATATAAACGTATTATTGTAGAAGGAAAATCATTTTGGGCGAATTGCAAAAAAAGCGAAATTTGAACCCTCAAAATCAATTCAAACGTTCGTTCACTTCCAAGGGATCCTCTTCGGCCATCTTGTCAATTTCATCAAACATTTTCTTTTGCTCAAATTCGGGATAGCTCAAAACATAACCAATGCTTTGGTCTGGCACTGAACCCTCGAGCCCCCATTTCATGGACAGACAACACCGAACAAATTGAGCAAATAGGAGTTTACCGTGCACAATTTTTCGCAGTACAACGCAAGCAACAATGTTACGATTTTCCTGTAACTCCGCACAAACAATTCGGACTATTCCCACTTGATAGTCTCCATTTGAAAATGCCTCAAAATCACTTTTGTCGTCTAACATTCCAACGGCAAAATTTGAGTGTCCGCTTTCTCTATTTAAAGACTCGGCCAGCTCTTTCACTTCTTTCTTAAACTTGACGAGAACTAGTGCTTGGGGTGCAAACCGAGGTTCTCTTTGGGCACTTTTTGCCAATATTTTCTGCAGGTCCATGAAGACATTTACCGCTTGCCCATCATGCGAAGGTTGTAGGAATTCACGTGATCTACAGGCTGAACCTTGGATAATAAAGAAATGTTTGATTTTTAGAGCAAATATTTCCAAAGATTAACTTTTTTTGAAAAAAATATGCCCAGAGTTATATAGTTACCAAAAGCTAATATTTGCGGAAGCGTGTGAACAATCCTTACTTTCACTTCGCTTTTGTTACCAAAAATGAATTTCATTTGTGTGTCAACCGAATGTTGTGGTGCGGCTGTGAGAAAAATGATTTTCTTGCTCCGTTCAGATGTACCTTTTTGACAAGCTTCAGTAATTTGAAACCATGTTTTGGCAGGGTAATGGTGCGCTTCGTCCACAATAATGGTATCGAACTTTTGAAAAAATGCCACCGAATCTCTTACGATTTCATTGCGTTTATAATACAAGCTAAATTTTGATCGACCTCCAAAACGTTGGGCGTTCAAAACAACCAAGTTGCTGAACCGGTCTTTAGCCTGTGTTGGATCACTTAAGACATTCACGTACTCAATAAAGTGTTCTACCTGTCGTTCTCTTGTTAATTTGCAGCTACTGAATACACCTAAGGTATCGAAAAAACAAGTTTCATGGCTTCTGCGGCCAAATGCTTTGCAAATTTCGTCTCCGACAACTTTTGACGGGGCTAGAATCAAAACATTATGAGATTTCAGTACGTAGGGTAACATAAAAACTATTCCCGTTGTATCCGATCCAGTTGGAGTCACTATTACAGCCGGCTTAGTCCCCGCGAATTCTCCATCGTTTTTTTGACAATCCTCGTTTTTAAGGAAATACTCCCTAATTTTCAAAGCAGCCTCAATTTGGTGTTGAAACTGTGATAATTTTTCTTTTCTTTGTTTCGCCAGCAGCAGCTCCAAAAAGTTGTCGGAATGTAATTCAAACTTGGACTGGGGTCTGTCTGGAATCCAATAGAGCTGACTTCGTGTGTCAATGATTGATGAGCTTGGTTGGTCCATTGCAGAATTTAGACTGGAAAATAATAGAACAGTTTAATAGGTACAGCAATTTAGCGTCAGCTGTACCTAGGGTTGCCGCGTTTTTCGTTTTTGATTTCGTTTTCGTTCGTTTTTTTTAGTTGTTTTCGTTTTTCGTTTCGTTTTTCACCCAAAAACGAAATCGAAAAACGCGTTTTGCGTTTCTTAAAAAATGCTAGTTTTTCATGATTTTTTTGCAGAATTACAAAATTTTTCGTGACGCACCTTGACTATTTATTAAAAACTGGGACTAAATTCTACACATACCTATAATTTTAGTCTCATTTTTTATTTTTAAGCTGGCTTTTCTTTTTTTATAAAAGTCTTGATCGCCAAACCCTTGGGTAATATTGCGTTTAAATCTTTAAATAATAAGATATTATGGGGAAAACGAAAACGCTTTCGTTTTTCGTTTCGTTTTTGACTCCTAAACGAAAACGAAACGGAAATTGAAAACGAAAAACGGCAACACTAGCTGTACCTGTTAGTTTCCTAGATTATATCTCTGTGTGTTTATGCTCTAACTTTCAAACGCTTCTGAATTGTCGAGTTTTGTCTTTTGCAGTCCATTACTGGTCTTAATAACTCGACCAAGTTCGTTTTTCAGTCATATCAGTTTACTTTTTAAAGTGTACTATATGCATGCCGCACATGAATTACAGTCATTTTTTCGTCAATAAGTAGAATCTGAAGTCAATTTCTAAAAAAAACTTGAAATGACTTCCAGAAAAACCGACATTTGAAAGAAATCGGTTTTTCGTCATAACTTCTGAATGAAATCGAATTATGACATTACATTTCAACAATTTACGTCTCGGTTTACATTTTGCATTAAATTCAATTAAAACAGTTTAGCTATACCTTCTTACCTGCTTACTGCTTTAGTAGATATTTAGAGTCTGCTTACTTTGGAAATTATTACCTAGCTTTAAATTAAATTGTTCAAATAAAAATTGTGACTTTTCCAATGTTGCTTTATGTTTAAATGAAAACTTTTATCTTCATTTAATTAGAACGTTTTTGCTACATTTGCAATTTTTGAATTTTCAAACAACTCCAAACATGGTATTTTATTTGCTCACGAAAAATGACTGGTGTTGTGTGCTTTCTTTTTACAGTGTACAAAACCGCAAATTATCATATTACCCCTGGCTCCAGCTATAAATGAAGATCCTTTTCTTTTTATTATTAACACTTTTGGAGTATTTTCTAACCAATTTGAAACACTAAATACTGCACTACGGAATTCTAGCAACCTTGCTAACCAATAGTGCACGACGAACCATAGCATTTTCTTTAATGAATTGCCAAATATTCTTTGATAGCATGCAAATGTTTAGAAAAACTATAAATATTAAGGAAATCAGCAAACAAAAACATCTGGTATGAGTCACAGTCACATTCTTACACATTTTAAGCAACGCAGAAACCAACTGGCTTGTGTGGCAGGATGAGAGTGCTGAATAGAAAAAAAATCCCAAGAGCTACTAACATGAACTGACTATAAAGCTTTTCGTTGAAACCGTCGAACTGCTTTGCAGTGGGTTTAGCAGTAAGCCATAAGTAGCAATTTTCATATCGGTACAGGGGCATCGATCCTTAACTTACTGTGCGGACGAATATTTGATCTCATTTGCTTACATGGAGCAGTCGCAGGATTTAGACTTTAGACTACCTCTAAAGTTATTGAAATGCAAAAAATTGTTTTTCGCCCGCAAAATTATTTAAGGATCAATCCCCCTGTACTCTTGGGCAAACACTCACAAAATTTTAATAAACGAAACTTCTCATCAGAAGCTGTCTGGGAATTATTATTTGTGCATAAAACAACAGTTAAAAGTGTTCCAAAACTGTCATAGGCATATTGTTATTGAAAAAAGAACATAAATCACCTGTTGATTCGTAAAGTTAATGTAGGTTTCGAAAAGAAGCACGGGCAGATTGATGTATGGACAGACGTTAACATTAGCTTTCGCTTAAAAAATGTTTAAATATGCACACATTCATATTCATAATCTCTGTTTTCCTTGAAGATGGCTCTGTGGAAGCAGTGATGTTTACAATTCATAGACGTTGGGCAAACTTGCACATTCAATAAATTTGTGGTTTTCACTTCCTTGACTTAACAACTCACTGGGCACCCAGCATGTGTATATTATCCTCAAATAATAATGTTTATCAAGACAAAAACCTTGAGCCATTGGAGCTTTCAGCTTGTTTTGCTTTGTGGTTTAATTTAATCATCCAATGATAAAACATGTCGTTGATGAATTTTAATGAAAAATATGTTGTTGATGAATTACAATAAAAAACATGTTGGTGATGAAGTACAATGCAAAAAATCATCAATTTATTGTTCATTAAATAAAATACAATTGGATTATCGCTAAAATATTTTTGCGAATGTATTCTCAAAAGAAGATGCTTTCTACTCTATGATATGGTAATTTAAAAAATTGGTTAAAAGTATAAATAAGTCATTACAATGTTCGCCATTAAGCCCTAATCGAGGAAGTACATATTTTATACTGCTAGCGGTCATTCAAATTAAAAATAAACAACTGATTTAGCACTACCTGAGAATGTCAGAGGAAAATAGTTAAAAACACATTATGAGGAATCCTATTTTCTAAAAAATAGTTATGTACGGTATTTAACAAAAGTCGGAAAAGTATTTTTTTGCTTAAAGTTTTATGATTAAATACAATTCTTTGGCCCGGTTTTCAATGCACCATTGAAATTATTGACTTAAAGTATGACAAGATTAGAGTAAATGGAATTTTTAAAAATTAGTGACTGTGCAGTTAAATTACCTTAAGCTATTTGGACAGACTTTAATTTATAAAGAACAATTAAACGCATTTGGATTTTGAATCGCTCTAATTTTAAAAGGATACACTATGGTGGATTTTTACACGTTCCCGCTCAATTAAGTTGTCAGTAAATTTCAATTTCTACAATCAATATGTTATTCCTAACTGTAAGTGTCTTCTGGACTTTTTCAGACCCCACTTTATCAATATCGTCACTTTCTATAGAAGGAACCCTTTTAACATAGAGCTTTGGACGTAACGCTTTGCAAAGAACCCCCAACCCCTCAAAAAAATTGGCACTTACAAATTGTAGAAAAAACTAAAAGCGCCACAAGATTTTCCGTACTCTAATTAATCTAAAAATGATCCACTACAGATACAGAAATAGCATATTGATTGTTAAAATTGAAATTTACTGATGACTAAGCTAAGCGCGGACGTGAAAAAAATCCACAGTAGTCTGCCTCCTTAAAGAAAGTACTTACCAAAAAAATTAAACCTATTGCATGGATTTTCTGAAACTGCAAATCCATGCCTAAATAATTTAAAAATGTGTAAAAAGATGTTTTTGAGTATTTTGTAGTTGTTGATAAATTCTGAACTGAAAAGTCAATAAGGCTTTTCTTTCTACGTAAAATATCTTTCCACAGAAAACTCACTCCTCCAAGTATTGGCCAGGTACCGAACCGTTTTCAGAGATACTTTTGTAGCTTATACTTATAAATACATTATTAATGAGTGCACTTATATCTGACAGTTTAATGAACAACAAATTTGGTGTAATAAGTATACTGTTTTCCCCGTCTCATGAACATATACACTTTAAAAAGTGTTGAAATGTTTATAAGTTGTTGATATCCACTTCAACTGGATCCTCATCGGCAAGGTCATCCATGTCGTTCCACATCTTTAGTTGTTCAAAAAGTTTATAGCTAACAATTCTAGCTATCGTGCGGTCTTGCTGCTCCCCAGCAAGTCCCCGCTTCTTACGCATGCAGCGCCCAACAAATTGAGCAAACAGGATTCTAGAATGCACAATTTTTCTCAAAATGATACAAGATACAACGTTAGGGTTATCGTATCCCTCTCCGCCAACTCCACAGGTGATTGCAACTTGCTTTTCTTGGTTAGAGAAGGCTTTGAGGGCTGCTGGGTTATCCCCTAAAGTTGATACAGAAAAATTTGCATCATTAGTTTCTGCATTCATAAAAACAGAAAGTAAATGAGCTTCCTCCTTAGTACTGACAAGTATCATAACTTGTCCCTTGAAACGGGGCTCCTGTTGAGCGTGGGTATTTATGATGTCAAGGACATCATTCAAAACATTTTTTTGGGTTGGGCTGTGTGCATGCTCTGTAAACTCACGTTTTCTTGTGGCATATTCTGAAATTTATTTGAAAATCAACATTTGTATGCGTCATTTACAAAGTAAATACAGTTTGCTAATGAAACGACACCTTGTATCTTACTTTCAACAACTGACAGGGATATATCATATGCTATTCGCTTTTTGGTGTCTTCCTCAGTCCCAAGGACCCAGTTTTTTCTGCCCTTGTTTCTCTTCTTCGGGGTTGCCGTCAGGAAAATAATTTTCTTTTTGTCCTCCGCCGTTTGTTTCCCAAACATGTTTACGATTGTGAGCCATGTTTTGGCCGGGAAGTGATGCGCTTCGTCCACGATTAATGTGTCAAACTTTTGGAAAAAAGCTTCCAAAAGTTTCATGTTCTCATTTTTTTCTTGAGTCAAACTTAATTTCGAGGTGTGGCCAAACTTTTGAGCGTTGGTTATGAACACATGGGAAAATCTTTCCGTGAGGTCGGTTAATGTGTTTACAACTGTCACTTTCTCAAGTATCTGGAATGCTTCATTGCTTCCAATTTTTTCATTTGTTGAAAAAATTCCTATCTTTTCGAAAAGGCATTTTTCGTCCTCTTGTTTTCCGAAATCAATGGCAAGTTGGTTTGTAATAACCTTAGATGGTGTGATCACCAATAACTTTCTGGATGGAAGAACGTACGGAAGCATACAAATCATTGCCGATTTTCCTGCTCCTGTTGGAGCCACGATTATCACTGGCTCGACCAAGGCTGGCTCGATTTGTCCATTCCTAATTTTTGCTTGAAATCTTTCTTCGTCAGCTAAAATCATCTCCCGTGCTTTTAAAACGGCTTCTTTTTGATACGGGAAGAGATTAGGATTTCTCAAAAATGTATCCGTCATTTTGCTCCCGTGAATCAAAAACTTGAATTTTGACGGATCTTCACGCAGCCATTTTAATTGACTACTCATTGCAACCTTTAAATATTAGCATAAAATTGATTAACGCTATTTAAAAAAATTATGACGGAAGTCAAATTACCCAAGTGTAGCACTTACTCAAATGTAGAAATGGAACGAATCTGCAAAACCCAGCACTCAATAGAGAATATTTTAAACCTGTAGATTAAAATATTTTGGGGTTCAGTAAAATAGAAATTAATTAAATTTTAACTCCCGCTAGTTTTAAATTGGTGTTTTTTGAACTAGTGTTTTTTATCTTGGCTTCAAAAAATGTAAAATTTACGTCACTATAACCATACCATATAGCACAACAAAACTCATATGATGATTGATAATAGCCAGACTTTTCTTTTCTTCTCATCATACTGGACATCAACAAGTTGTTGACAAATTGACAATAGCTATGTAAAATATGTTGTTGCCCGCTATTTAACACAACCCCAGTAGCCTACGCGGTAATTAAAAAAAACAAAAGCAAAAATAATAATGTTATTTGCATTGCTTTATTAGTATTAGATTGGCCTGTCTGTGCTTATGTTTTTTTCGGCAGCAGCAATGCATAAGCGTATTTAGTAATTAGAACTTTTAAAGGTTATTTTGTGTAAGTCTATTTGCACTGATGCTTTGACTACCATTATACTAATAAATACGAGCATTGTGCAAAATATTTTAACTCATTTTATAAACACATGTTCAGGTTTGTTGTATCAGTTCAAGCCTGGCTACTTAATTCAATCATTTTACCTAGATAATAAATAATAAATTTGTTTAAAAGCGGTATTCAAAAAAATAATTAGTCAAAATAATATTTATTTTTGATTTTCTGATATGGAAAATGTCAGTAGTAAACAAAACCAAAAAACGCTTTGGTGCTTATCATTGGGAAGAATTGCATAAAAAGGTTACGTTAACTTTTTGAGGTTGAGTAAAAAATCAGTTATCCTTATACTTTTTAATACTTTTGCCACTTCTCTATATCTAGACTCATTTATTTAAAAGCAATCAACAGTGGATACCACTGCTTTCTGCACTGGATGAAGAGGTTTCTACTTAATGTTTTGGGTTTACATTTTAATCCTAACTACTCAATAAATAGTTTTGTAAATATGTTTTAACTAGTGGCTCTTTTTGCAGGAGTTCATGAAGCTTACGCTGTTACTGGAATCTTTAAGATTGTTTCTCAAGGTAAAATAACAATTGAAAATAGTTTTGGAATAAAACGATAATCAAATCTACTAATTGTAAGTCACGTTCAGTGTACCGAAGTGGGAATTACCACCTGGGAAAGATGGCAAATTTGAGATATATTACATTTATGCATTGAAACTTTTACAAAATATAAGTATTTAACTTAATAAATACTAAGAGTATGATTTGTGTTAATATGAAGCATGAGCATGTAAGCTAAATTTAGCACATAATTCGTGCATCTTTTTTTAGCTTTCTGTAAAAAGCTAAATTAAACAGTCACAAATTAAGTCTGCTAAAGATGAGGCGAGTAACTGGCTTAGCTCGAATGTAGTAAATGATCAGAAATCGAGTTTCAAATAGAGCTGAATTGAGATTCATTAGATCAGGTTTTTTTTAAAAATTTAAATGCAAATTTGTTTTTAGCAATTAACGTTTGCATCAAACTTCCTAACCAAAACGGCTAGAAAAAAATCATAAAAGGTAACTTTTTTTAAAGTTGCTTTGACAAATATTTTATCGGGAATGTCTCTGCTAGTGGAGAGCTTATGCATAGTGCTATTTATTTGAAGACGGGAATCCAACCTTTTACCTTGACAAGGAAGAGGAAGATTTCATATTGGTGGTCAAAATGAAATCTCGTATTCCATTCAAACTGGAATGCGCAAAATAGAAAAGAAACAAAAACTTTGAATGTAAGAGGTCAGACATGATACGGGGAATTGCCCGTGCCTTTTTCATGCAAAAATAAAAGGTTCGAAAAGAGGATCACTTGAGGATCTCAAACCCAGATATTTAGGCTTTATAGCGAGTAACCTACTAAATATTTTTCTTTATTTCACATATTTTCTAAATTTTCTGGTAAATACCATTATTTTCCAGGTGGAAAGCACTTCAGCGATTTTAAGTGGGAATTTAGGAATACTGCTCGTAGCTTAGTAATATTCTTACAGTGAATGTCATGCTTTTAGTATTTTCATTTCTAATTTTCAGTTTTGGAGATTTGAAGCAAGGAAAATTTACCCCGTTTAAAAATATAACTTTGATCCCAGGTTACTTTTAAAAATGATTTGATTTACTAATGCGATTCGGCCACTATTGGTTTGCTAATAGTAAGAGCCAGAAGATGCGAAAGCAACTGCTGCAGCCAATGTGACACGGATTTTAACCTGGTGAGTGTAGCATTACGAGAATGAATTCAAAAGGGCTTTATAAACTTTTTATTTTATGTAATTGTTTCAAATTACAAAATGACCGAAAATGAGTGTTGTTTTTAAGGAATGAAAAAGGAAAGAATATACCAAGAACGAGGAGCCTGTCTGCTTCCTTGTCACATTTTCCGAAGATTGGTATGATAATTCTATGTTAAAGTTGGAAAGGACATATTACAATTTTCAAAAATTGTAACACTAATTGTCATTGTAAAATCTCAGTTTCCAAAAATCAATTAAGTTATTCAAAACCGGCGTCGTTATAATTGTATCATGTAAAAATAAGACGTGATTATCGCTTTAAAGGTGACGCATTAAATACTCTAACACTTTGTCAAAAGTAATAAAATTTGATATCAATTCGACTCATAATGAACCAAAAAATAGAATTTCGCAATAGATTTTAAAAAATTAACTTAATTATTGCAAAATTTAAACTTTTTTATTGGGTATTGTATTTATTTGATATGGCAAATGGCTGGTTGTGAATTTTGCTCTGTAGTCTGCTATTATTGTACTATAATTAATAAAATATTATTATACGATTCACTTAGTGACCATTATATCGCAAAACCACAGAATTTGAATTTCTTGCTTGTTGTCAAGAAATGATATTACACCATACTTTAAAAGTAACGCATTCAAACAAATTACATGAATTATAATGTACAATAAAATGAAGTAGGATTAACTGTCTCTCTTATGATTGCTTTATTCATTAATTTGCCTGAACTCGTCTTATAGTTACTTCAACAAGAAAGTAAAGAACATTTAATACATATTAGTCTTGTGTAATTGTAGCGATCTAGATTAAATTTTCCTGTCAGTCAATATTTCCAAGTTTCTTCATGAATTTTTTTCAACGGTAACATTTTCTGTTAGGTACGGCAAATTTGAGAGCCTTGAAACTAACATTTGATTATACTTTTAAAAAGGACTTCAAAATTGTCAAATAGGGGTTTCAAAATTTTCAAATAGGGGTTTCAAAATTGCGGTAGAGCTTAGAATGACAAGTAAGGTGTCAAAATGTTTGTCGTGGGTGCCTATATCAACAACTAGAGATAAATGATTTCACACTTTCCATTACCTATCTGGTTGAAGCAACGGCATCAGCAACATTCAATGAAATCACTGGTTACGGGAGACCTCGCCATTAAAGACAGGAATCATCCCTTATCCCGTTGCTGATAGAGGCTTTCAAGACGAACATCTACTTGTTATCCTACGCTTAAGAGCCATTTGACATTTTTAAAAAATATGGTATTTTCGGCCCCTTTTCTGACTTTAAAATAGCCATATCTCACAATATGGTGATTGTATCCACCTTGGCTTTGGCTTTTCTGGAAATAAAACCAAAATGACATTTTAGTTATCATCGTCCATTGCAAAATCCCTGTGACTTCTACTTAAAGGAAGTAAGCAGTGATTTTGTAGCATTCTTACTCTCTAGCTTATCCGTCGTGAGTTCTCCTGTTTTTACTTGTTCCAACGAGGACCATTTCCAGCGGCAATATGAGTGGTCCTATTTTATCATTTTCATCAAATGGTGTTATTCTATCATATAGCACGTTTGCTTCAAAAGCATCGAGGCTTTATAGACCTGCAAACCCCAAAACAATTCAACAGGTTATAAAAATTTTTAAATTTTAAATGTGTTGTTTTTATTGGCTTTCGTCGTATGAACGAGCGAATTAACGAACATTCCTTGGACTGTGGAGTGATATCTAGCGTATTTGGTCGAGGTTTCCACCTACAAGAATGAAATCTTCATCTGGAAATATTTTGTGTGTGGAGAAGCCGGTTTAAAAATTTTTTTTCTTCATCATACAATTTACTGGTCTTCTAAAATTTGTTGCTAATGACGTTCGGTAGAAGAATCTTTGTTTGTAAGATATTTTGCAGCATTATCATCAGCATTCAAATATTTTTGAAGTTTTGTGTTGCATTTTTGGATTGCAAACACCAATATCATCAGTCAAAGCAAGTGGTTTGATTTTCGAAAAAAAATTGCCATGAAAATTAAATAAAACATGATTTGATTCATTTCCAGGCTACAAAGCGCTTGCTAGAGTCAAAAAGAATAATTCTGAAAAATGTAATTTTCAAATGGACTACTGTGTTTTAGACAATATTTGATAGCAACATTTAAAAATATTTTTTCACCATTATAAATTATATTACTATACAATTACTTCATCACTATTGTCATTAAAATTGCCATTACAACTACATTTGATTTAATTAAAGTGTCCTCGAATTACGTTATAAATTACAAAAGTAGTATTTATTGATGTTGATGTCTCAAAAATTTAAAAATAGTCTCCAATAAAGCTGGAAATGAATGAGTTGAGCAAGGAAGCTAAAAGTACAAATCTTGTGTAACTTGCCAGACAACAACTGATTTTTTTATTCAAATGTATTTCTCTGTTATCTACTACTTATTCGTTTTAACAAAGAGTGTAAAAATTCTCTGAAACAAAATTTTGTACGGAAAAGGTATAAACAGTGAGTTGCTACTTAATTACTTATGATTCAAACTATCCTTTATTCCCACCAGCGAAAGTATCGTAATTTACAAACTAATTAAATTGCTTAATTAAAAATACTTCCGATTGCATACTTCATAAAATAAATTACCTCTCCGAATCAAGAGCTCAGTTAAAATTTAGCACCAAATTGCAAAATTATAAACTAATTACGTTCACAAAACTACTATTAATTTTTCTGTGTAATATTTTTTTTATATAATTAACTAATAATAATTTTAAATTCCATGCTAAACGCTGCGGAGCACGACATCAATTTGGTGTACTTCTTTTGAGCAAACCTCCAGGGTTTCCGAATAAGTTTTTTACTTAAACAGTTCTGCATTTAAATAAATAAAAATTACAAAAAACTTGGTATACATTATTTCTAATCTCTCTGCAAACAATTCATTTGCCAAAAGTATTAAGAATGAAATTTAAAAATGCATTTAAATACAAATGTATGTCCATCCGTATTTAAGTACTTTTAAAAGACTTCTCGAGCTCTGGCATGCAATATTTCAATCCCACTCTTTCGTTTTCAATCATCGCATACAAGCCTAGACGTTTGCTGCACGATATCTTATGCAGTTTTTTCTGTTTTCTGTTATTTTGTCAGTCATGGCACATGTATATTCATAGACAGACATGGTCGTTTATGAGTCAAATGTTTGTTTCCATTCTATAAAATATATTTAAATGAAAATGTATTTAAATACTTGTATTTGTATTTAGTTTTTTCAAATAAAGTATTTCATTTCTTTGGATAAATGAAAAAGTATTTCCAAGCCTTTTGTGTATTTTGTATTTATTATTTAAATACTTTGACTTGAGTATTTCAGAAACCCTGCATAGCTCATGTTTTGAAATGTCAAAAATAACGTCTCAAGTAAAAATTTGATTCCGTTATAGAAAACCTGTTATATACATAAACAGACAAAAAAGCTTTAAAACTTTTATAAAGGTATTTTAAACTAAATGTCATTTAAATTTTAAATTCATATGTTAAAGGGCATACTTGTTACCAGTACGAAATATGCTTACATGGTTTTTCTCTGCTACTAGTTTTAAGATTGTCATGCTGCGCCCAGCATTGAAAGCCTGAAATCAAAAACATAGTTGCGACAATTGGTAAATCGCTGCATACAATCTACTGGTCTTGTAAGTAAAGTTAGGTTCAAACTAAAACACATAGTAAAACAGTAAAAATTACGCACAAGATCATCAAAATTGCAAATATATTAATTTTAAGCATAAACTCACATGTATTTGCGACTGAAAAAGGTTTACTGCCACAAAATCGCCTGCTGGGGGTTTGCGAAATACAACGACAATTTCCTAAACACGAAAATAGATTAAAAA
>JAANSP010001684.1:0-14627 GCA_036850745.1 Homidia socia | reverse complement strand
TTGGATTGGATGCAGCAAACCGTGTAAGACTACATTTTTGGCTTTATCCTTGTATCTTATTAATGGCGTCAGTATTTTCATAAATATTCGCATAAATATCTGTTACATATTGTGTAGCATACAATTATGAAACTGATTAGATTAATATCTTTCTACCCTTTTGTTGTGATGAAAAGACATACCAAGGAGGAATTTAGTCAATAAAAACTAGTGCCTTAGATATAGTTAAATATTATTATAACTAGTGTAATAATGTGAGCTTTATACTATATTGCTAGTAACAAATATATGCAGTAAGAATTAATTAACACAGGGCATGTGATGAGTAGTGGTGCTTGTAAATTTTGCACTAAATACCGCATCATACAGAACAAGTGACTGATTAACTTTATCGTGTCGATTGATGGTTGGTGGTTCATGTCATTTTGTTAGTATTCCAAAAAAATTCTTTGCAGGAGGGGAAGGTGTATGTAATGTGTTATATTGGTAAACTGGCCCACAAACCACTCGTTATCAAATTAAAACATAGTCTTTTCATATTCTATAAAACCAAAACACCAACAAATTAGTTTTGGTTTTCCTTTACAATTCCTAAAATCCGCAAGATTAAAGATAGCACCGTTGGATTCTCCTCATAAGTTGGTATTTCCTTTGTTGAGTAATTTGGGTAAGAAAACGCGTGCAGCACTAATTAGTTTTTCTCAATATTTCCTTATAATACATAGTCCATTTGTCATTCTATGTATGATAAAATTCTTTTTCCGAAGCGAAATCTCATCATAGTGTGTTTTTTAACGAAAAACACAACAAAGGAATTCAAAACTGTGGATTCTCCTCATAAGTTGGCATTTCCTTTTTTGAGTAATTTGGGTAAGAAAACGCGTGCAGCACTAATTAGTTTTTCTCAATATTTCCTTATAATACATAGTCCATTTGTCATCCCATATATGATAAAAAAAATTGTCGAAGCGAAATCTCATCATAGTGTGTTTTTTAACGAAAAACAACAACAAAGGAATTCAAAACTGCTGGATAGATGACAATTATTGAATTTAAAAATATAACTTCGTAAATATAAATATAAATACAACGGGACAACTGACAACTTAATCGAATTCTAACACGGACAAATAGCTTTGATATATTAATTATATTGAAAATATGTAATAGTTTCCTTTTAGTACAATGTTACATTACATGGCTCAATAAGCTTCACGCTTCACGGTTAAATTGATTTTGTTGATCGAATTCTAACACGGACAAATAGCTTTGATATATTAATTATATTGAAAATATGTAATAGTTTCCTTTTAGTACAATGTTACATTACATGGCTCAATAAGCTTCACGGTTAAATTGATTTTGGCTTAATATGAAAACTCAATCCAGGAGTTTGGAAATGTTGGAGAATTCGAAACAAGTCACTTAATTCCAGTGTAAATATATACCTTTAAAATAAGGTGGTAATAATCTACCTAAGCTGCTATTCTGAAGCAAGTTACCAAGCTTAAATTCTATTGCCATAATTTATTTTTTATACTTGATAAAAGTATTTCAAAGTTTGAGAAAAACTTCTTTGACTTTGAGTTTACAACACATGTAAATATTTTTATAGCTATAAGTGAGTGAGCACAATTAAACAATTTCATTTAATCAAACCAATTATTCTTTTCCTATATAGACATTTATCCTTGTAGTAATTATACTTTTAATGTAACCTTCTAATGCAAAGTGTGGTTTACATTGAGTATTTTCACGAAATCTCGGATTCGAATATCTTAAATCGTATAAATTTTCTCTCATGCAAAAGTACTACAGTCTAAATTAACCGAGTCCTAATTGTACTTACAAAGGATGAGAGGGTGGATTCCACCTAAATATAACAGAAGTATATTGACAATAATGCATCCAACAAAGTTTTTGCATACAGGTAAATTGAGATTATTATCTAACGGTTTTCATTTGAAGCCAATAAATATGGAATGATTAAATTAAACACTTTGAATTTATAAAAGCACAATGCCTAATCCGTGATCATTTATCTACTTACTTGAAGGATCTATCCATTTCTGGCTTTCTCAAGGTCTCTACGCATTTAATATAGCCTATTTGATCGAAGAAGCGCCGTTATTTAGAAAATCATCTTGTCTACTGTGATGATAGTATACACAGATTCTTCATCATTTTAATACTGGGTATTCAGATTTCAGAAGAACCGACTTTTTTTTACTTACAGTTGTATGTACATGCAAAGTAGTGTGCTTATATTTTGTCACATTTCTATGAAAGACGGGATTTAGCTGCCTATCTGATAGATTGAAGTGTATGTAGCTAACTTTTTTTTAGAAATACCCTCTAATGCCTCAATATTATACTGTCACTGTTACGTAGTTTTCGTACTGTATACAATCATGGCACTATTTTTTTATTTAGTAATTGTTCCTTAGCAGTTGAATGACACGTACTGAAAAACACGGGTTGATCTGATAAACATAATCATGGTGATGCATTGGAATTGCATCTATTTTTTGTAATCCTGGAAAACAAAAAAAGGTTGAATAAAATCATTACCTAGAGCTCCGAGTTTCAACCAGTAGCGTGTATGTACTATTAAAATGGAACAAAAAACCTACAACAACATACCATTGTCTCCATGAAAGCAACTCTGGTAGTAAATTGGTGGCATCACGGGGACTGGACTTATTGTATCGAAGAAATGAGAAGTAATAGTTTTGATAATGTATTGTTTTAATGAGAGGCTTTAACCATCTGCCTATTTAATAATAATAGGCAGATGGCGATTCTCACAAAAAGTAAAACGACCAATACACCGCGTTAAAGAGAATAAAGGACACGGGAAAAATAACTCGCGAGTACTTGTCAATCACATTCACATCTCTGATTCTAGGAAGTGATGCCTTGAGTGCGTTTGCACCGCGTCGTATGGTTTGCAGCACCTTTGGAGTTTGAGGTTGAAGCTGATCTCGCTGTCGAGAGGAGCGGGACCGTCCACGGGATCTTAAACTGCCACCGCCAGCACCCATGCCATACGATGACCCGAGCCCGTGATGAGGCCGGTGGATTCTAAAACTGGGAGGAAATCTCGGTGACTGAGCTCCGCCGAGTGACGGATCACTCTGTGATGCAAATGTTCTTTTTCGAATGGATGGTATTGGCGACAATTGCAGCTCCTGCGAAAAAGAAGCCATATGAAATTGAAGCTAGTAGTCACCTATGCAGTAATTAGTTTGCATAGTGCTGTATTCGCAGAGTTTTATGTTGTTGCTCATTTTTTACCTGAAGCTCGATGATTTCTTCATTTCCAAAACACTGATCTGGTCTTTTGGTTGGGGTGTCAGCCTTCAGTTTTTGCTTAATTTTCTTTTTTGCCCTAGCTCCCCAGTATGTGTAATTGACAGCTGCATATTCAAGCAATGCGGCGAACACGAACACGAAACACATTACCAAGTAAATGTCAATAGCTTTGACATAAGATATTCTTGGTAGAGATGAGCGAACTCCAGTACTAATTGTAGTCATGGTTAACACCGTTGTAATTCCTTTATTGCAAGCATAACAAAAAAGTATTAAAATGAGTTGAAGCCACGCACAAGAGGAGTTTAATTTTTTTAAAGTGTGCAAATTGCATATAGAAAGTGATTACCTAGTGCAACACGTGCACTAGTCGCCTCATGATTTATCCAAAATGAGACCCAACTGAGCATGACGATAAGTATTGAGGGAAGTTATAGAAAGTGATTACCTAGTGCAACACGTGCACTAGTCGCCTCATGATTTATCCAAAATGAGACCCAACTGAGCATGACAATAAGTATTGAGGGAAGGTATGTTTGAAAAATGAAGTAACCAATATTTCGCTGGAGTTTAAATGAAAGTGATAAACGTTGGTAAACGCCCGTTGCTAGGCTTTCCTTTTCGATCGTTGGTTTCGTATCCCGTAATTGTAAATTGTGGAAGTTCCGCCTCCTCTACACCAGTGACAGGCGTATCTTTCCAGTACATAACAACGTCTGTTACGGTATACCCATCTGAAAATGATAATAGTCATATTGAGTCCAACAAATAATTTCAAATGTGAGCAAATTTTATTAAATTGCATTGGGAATGTTTTCATGATCTCACAGCTTTCAATCTCCACTGTACAGTTCTGAAGTTGGAAGTTATTGTTTTTTTGTGAAGAAAGAAAGGTGATGATAACGATGATGATGATGGGAGTTAATGCGGCGAAAAAAGAAAATTTTGCAGGATATGACGTGATGCGTGCGTCCAAGGTATGCATAACAATGAAATGAAAGAGAAAAAGATATTATAAAGACATTGAGTGATGGGAAAGAGATTGACCTGACCATTACTCACCTGACTGTCTAACGGATAGTAATGAAGATCCATCATGCAAGCCAGCGTCGTTGTAAATCTCATTCCATAAGTAACGCTTCCGTCACCGTACAACCGAACCATTTTATTTTTTTCAGTGACGTCATGAAGAAAGCTATCGGAAATCATAAAAATTGATTTTACTGCTTTAAGCTGTTAAACAGATACATACTTTTATTGTTAATTTTCCATTAACTTTCCTAACCATATATATGCGTACGCAACAAATCTACGTAGAACATAGCTATGTGTGTATAAACCCGTTGTAATGGGCGTAAAATAATGTAAAGTTTTTCATTAATACCTGTTTTTGTCGTTGGCAAAAAATGTGTCCGGTACCCAAATTTTTTCAGCAAAGTCACCGGAAAGTGTAAGTACCTCATCATCAGAACTGAATGCTAACCTTTCATCTTTCCAATATTGGTTCAGATACATGGTTATGGTGTAGTCCTGTACATTGATAAAAGAATCTTTACTGGCAACTGTATAATAATTATGGCATTTTTGGTCAAACAAGATATGGTGCCAGTCGTTTTGGCTGGATACAGTAAGTATAATTTTGTTAGTTGGGCTTAAGAAATCCGAAACTTACCATATTGACCTCAGAAATGTGATCAAAACTTGCTATGGTAAGGTCCATTCCCACATATAGAGGGTCACCTACCACAATTCAAAGTAACGATAAAACATTAGTCAGATTCCTGTGTACTCTTTAAATGTAAATTATTAAGAAATGCCAAATGAACTGGAAAGTTTTGATGAACAAAAAAATTGAGTTATATTTGTCACCTCCAAAATTTGGCCGAAGACGAATGTCATAACCTTGCAAAAGGTGCGCTATGGTTTGTGTGACATTTTCCAGTTTGTCAGATGCTGAAGTAATTCCTCCGACAACACTGCAAAATGAAATGAATAAAATAAGCTCGTTTAAAAAAAATAATTTCGTCAACTTTATGTTGGCGTTATCCTCATTGTGGAACATTAACTTCAGTTACGTTGTATGAAATTGCCGCAAAGAAGAGTGACACGGCAGTAATTAAGCAAAAAGTTCTTACCCTGAGTTAAAGCACCAACCAAGTACCAGTACCCATAGTAATCTCAGCATTGTTGGTACCATTGAACTCCTCGTAAACTTAAACTTTCTGTTATCAATTAACGTACTCATTGTTGCTTTACATTTTAACACTAGTATCCGAAAATTTGGTTTTCTTAAGAAAAGAAAACTTCAACTTTCACTTGGAGCAACTGGAAACTAACAAATTCACTACGAGTAAATTTACTGCTAAATAATGATGCATCCTATTAATTTGGAAACCAGAAACAAGAGGACAAAACTTTAACATCATTTCCTCCTCACTACATACTCATTCGTCACCACCGACCGACGTACATTTTTATTAGCAGAGATAAACGTGAAAATGACGTGACTGCAGTGACGTGATTTCACTTGACACTCAAGGGGAACGTGTTGCAAATTTACTGTGCTTACCTAACCAACAATAACATTATCTTGGCTCCTCCGTATATTTTAACTTTAAACAAAATCCCAGTTGCCCAGGAAGAATGATAGCCAGGATTTTCTCCCGTGCAAGTTCCAAGGAAAAAAAGACTACTTACTACAGGTAGGTTCTTACTTATGCATGGGAAAAACAATGGAAAAGCGTCTCACTCTCTTTCTCTCTTTCTCTCTCTCTATTCTCACTTTCTCTTTCTCTACTATTAACAGTTAAAGGAAGGTGTGTACTATGTGTCATGGAATATTACTACTCCTCCAATACAAGGAGAAAATGAAATATGTCTCAACTCAACATCATCGTCAAGAGTTTTACTGGAATGAATCCGTGCTCAACACGACTCCGATCAAACAAACCCACTCTGCATATATTGAATTGAGCAGGCGGCACCAACGAGTTGTGCAACCCTAATGGTTAGTAGGACTTTAGCTACTTTCTCCGCTAAATATATTACGTCCCATTGTACATGCATGCCAGCCAACTAATGGTGAAAGTTTCTCCAGCAGCCAGTTTTTACACGCTGCAAAACACAAACTACTACTCCTTCATCAGCTAACAAGTAAGTATCTCACTCGTCTCGCTATAATGGCAGCAGGAGCAAGCAGCACCAAACGAGTTTGGGTTTGAATTGAATAGCTGCTTTATTACATGGGTAGAGGAAGGCATTGAAACTCCAAACTGAAGGTAGAAAGTCTTTTACAAGGAGAATACCATCATCATGTCCACCGGTTAGACACATAGTAATGATGACTACTTCCCTTGCAGATACATGGAGAAAGAAGACGACAGTGAGTCAGTCAGTAGCATTCCACGTCTATCTGCTAAAACTGTACAATGTAAGCGTTTCTTTTTTTTCTTTCCGTGCTGCAGAGCTTCTGGTCGTGGTGATGTGGTGTCTGGTCTTGTCTTGTCTGACTGAAGCTTACAATTTTACATAATTCGTGGTGTTTCTAAAACGAGTATAGCCGATTCAATCTACGGGGAAAAGCTGAAGGAAATGACTAGGTATGTAGCAGCATTAAAAATATGTGTACATTTATGTACTTACTTAATGATGGTAAGAAAGAAGATACAAAATACAAAAGCTGGATCGCTATTTCTTTTTTCCTTGAAAAAATGTTTTTATTATTATTATTCATGCTGTTCATACTGTCCAACTTCTTGATCAGTCAAAGGATGGAAATATGGGCATTATAAATATTTACATACATTGCTGATTGAGATTTTTAATATGTCTTTTGCTAAACAAATCAAAAGGGCTGTATGGCTACTAATGGCCACATTACACGGATGTTAAACCCAAATCAGGATGCCCCATTTTTCATTCCACGTTAAAATGTGTAACAAACAAAAGCTAATCTTTTGCTTGGAAACAAAAACAGTCAAGTATATGCCTTCCCACGAATGAATATAATAGATATACATCCCAAATTGATGGTAGTATGCATGTATATGTATACATGTATGAAGTCATTTATTTTAGCATGAGCATTTCTACTGTTTCATATACCTCGTAAGTAAATACTGTGGAAGGCAAACAAGGAAGTGAAAGCAGGCTTTTTTTTACAGAGAAAGCACTCGTACAAGCAGCTTTTCTGTAGAAAAAATAGCACTAAAACTTCCATAAAACATCATCATTATATCATGGGAGAGCTTGCAGTGGTGTGTGGTGACTAGTTGAGGAGCAGATTTTCGACGAGAAGTAAAGAGTATATCCGTACATCTATACACATTTGTATCTATAAACGTAACTACATACATGGCTGGTTAATGTATGCATGCATGTCGTTGTTGTAACGGAAAAGTCTCGCTACAGAGAACAAGGATGATGAAGGTTGTTGGTGCTACGGGCGCAAGACTTTTCCCATTACTTTCCTCTGCTGCTCCTTTTGATCTAAAATGAACGTGACGGTATAAAATGTAACATAAGGTACCTCATCTATTTGTCAAAAAACTATACAAAATATGCATTTATATAATATGTGGCGACTAGAAAACAAGGACAAAGAGAAAAAAACAAGTGTAAGGGAAACACGATTGGTGTGATAATGGGAAAAGGCAGTTTCTCGTCTTGTTTACTTATGTCTCCACTTCCGTTCCCTTCTGTAGTCCTACCAGCAGATTGTTTGCTTTCTTTTCCAACACTCTGAGAGAGTGAACAAGGAAAACTAAAAAAACTCAAAACTTTTATCTAGTACTCTATAATGGGTTATGCATACATGAGAAGAATATTAGATGATGATACGTACTAAGCAGAATGCCAAGTCATTGTATAAAATTGAAACGAAGGTGAGCAGCATCCAGTAGAGAGTTGTTGTGACGTGATGCTTCAATGTCATTGGAGAACATCCTCTATGCATTGAATTGGATTATCAGACTCAAAAAATAATTACCTACAACCTACAACAAGCGTACCGTTTTACGCTTGTGTACCAATACAAAGCATCAGAATCAGAACATGTCTTTTCGTGCCTGTACAAATACTTGATTGTTGAACGCTTGAGGGGATACCACAGAACATTCTGCTGAGATGCCGTCCATGAATTTCACCAACTATTACCTGTACAATATGCTTTTATTATTATATGCTTGTGTCGAATAGAATGAATGCATGATGCAAGTGTAAATACAAGGGAAATGAAGTGCCTCTAGCAGCATTCAATCAATAAAACGAAATAACTAAAAGTATATGGTACTGAAAATACGACCAGAAATAGGTTTTTTTTCATGGATTGTTTATCACCGAGTATTAAATGATATTTATTCATGCATGCAATTAATAAAAAATGCGGTGTATTATCAAAGTTTTATACTCCCTCTATAAAAAAGATTTATACTTGTCAGAAGCCCGACATTGATTATTACTGTTATACCATTTTTCTTGCAGATTCGCTAGCAAAGATTTTTTTTTATAAAAGTATCTCAATTGGAGGCACAGTTCTAGTAAACTATGAAATTATTATATGTATGTTTGATATGGATTCTCAACATATTATGTAGAAAATGTTCCTTAGATACTTTTCCAAAAGTGGAATTTTCGATTAAGTTGAGGAATGTGAAAAATAAAGTAAAAATGTGAGGTCTTTCAAATAAAATACATGTTTTTGGTTTTATTTCAAATATTGCAGATGGTTTGTATAAACTATAATTTTAATTTTTTATAATACAACTGTCACTTTAATAATAGCATCTGTCTGAATAACCATCAGTTATTCGCGCGCAAGATTAATTACGGCATTGTTTGCCTAATGTACACAGGAATATATTTAAACTATTTTAATGCTACGAGTACAAAAATATTAACCTAGCATGTCATATTATCCTTCCTATACCACATTAAATTACAAATAGTTGTTAAAGTTATTATGAGGGCATCTATGTAATTACTCCTAATTATTTACAGTGAAACAGTATGACAAGTTGATGTACGTCTTTGCGGATTTTTTTTTGTTAATAAACAACTTAAAAGGAACTATACTACTATTTTTAGGTGGGTCTGAAGACTTTTTGTGTCGATTTCTTTCAAATTTATATCTTTTGCATACAAAATCTTGCATGTGATTCATAAACATTTTTACAAAATTAGTCGAACGACAAAAAAATTGTGGAAAAAGTACTTTTAATATCCCAGTAGCCTTTTTTCCAAGAAAAATGTTCAATCCTGTTATTATTAATGTAAATTAATACACTAATATGATCTTATAAAATAACACCACAATGAATTAGAATTGTAAAAATCATGTGACACATTTCCATCAATTAGTCCTATTAGTTACACCCCCGAATAAGCACAATTACATGTCCAGAACGGGATACCATGTTGCAACCTTGCAACAAAAATATACATTAACATAAACCTGTTCTGTCCATTTATCACACTTTCTCTTAAAACATTACCAATTTCACCCATTTTCACAGTGTTTTAATCATCAGATATATTTTAAATTCTAAGGCACATATTACAATGGTTTTAAAAAGGTGGATTTAAATCTTAGATAGAGCACCAATGCAATTGTAAGCGCTTACGTATATAATCATTTACTTTATGGTTGACTTAATGTGACAACATCTAAACTCTAAATTTTCCTACTGATTGGATCCATTGTGTTTCTGGAGATTTGTCATTGTCAGTCTACTTGTAAGATTCAACGTGGATACATATGGTCAACGATATCTAGTTCGGACCGTTTTAATACACTGATTTTCATGTTTCAATTTCAGATTGTTTGTGTTTTGAGATTAACAGATTACATAATTTACGAAATATTATAAGACGGATACTACGCTTTACACAAGACAGGTGCTTTCCATTACACCTTAATTGCGTAGAAAAAGACCAAACAAATCATCTGTTTCTAAGCAGTCGGCCCATTAGCAGGAGGTGGACTTCCAGGTGAGTTGGAAGGATCGTGCTTATCTTTATACTGTTTAATCACTTGCTTTCCGGTATCTTTTGCAACCTTCTTTGCCATCGACTTGGGTCCAAGTTGCTGAACATTCCAGACTGTCATAGCAGCACTTCCTGTGGCTGCAGCCGTGTCATTAGCCAATTCTCCTGCTTCATCACCATATCTACGGAAACAGAACCAAGTATTTTAAAAAATATGAAAATAGTTTGTTTAATACTGAAATGAACAGCTATACATAGATTTGCATATTTCTTGCAGTGAAAAATTGCAGATTTACTACCTGTGGTGGATAATTTGAACTGTGTTATTAGCAAGACTACTCGCTAAAACAGTCGCTGCAGATTCTAATCCCATGTACAAGGTTCCAAAACCAGCTACGGCACCAGAGGTCACTTCTAAAACTTGGTCCATTTTTCTTGAAGCATCCACCTCGTCTTTTGCTGTTGTCTTGGCCAGCAATTTTGTTCCTGCTCGCTGAACATGTGGAGCCAAGTGTCGACCAAGGGCCATAGTAGCATTTCCAACTTGATTCACTAAAATTCAAAATTAGTATTGATGGTTTCATGGTTACGTAGAAAGGTAGTGTTGTAAATAAAAGGACAATTAACAATTACATGTAAATAATTCTTACCAAGAAAACCGCTAACTTGAACTGCTTTTCCTGTCACCGTCTTTGCGACCTTCACTCCTTTTTTTACTTCTGGCTTTATTTGAGGTTTTTCTTTCGCAGGTTCCATTCTTGACTGTAAGTACGATGACCCTTTGTCCAAAAGAATTGACGTTTTGGTAGCTCCGTAAACTAGGCCTTTAGACACGGCTTCCGCACCTTTGAAAGTATTTCATTAATGACATTAAAATACAACAAGTGTGACAAATGCTACATCTACGGTTACAATATATTTTCATCATTTTAAAATTTTATGACTGCAGCAATTACGGCAACAAAAGTTTAATATTTAATGGTAGCAATTTAAAATAATTTAGCATTTTAAGATAATCAACTAAAATAAAATTGCGTACAGAGTAATATTTTTTAAGGAACGAATAAAAAATACGAAATATAAGATTAAAGCTACTCATAAATAGAAAATATGCAAAAAAAATAATTTTGTCCTACGGCTAGTATCACGAAATCTTAATCTCACCGAGCCAATACGTCAACGTTTCCCACATTGCCCTCAAACGTGAAGTAATACGATTTTGTTTATTATATTATAATTACATTGTTCATAAGGCAGAGAACCAAAAGGAAATATGTAAGAATAAAAAGCATAAAAGCGGAATATATAAACGAACCTGACACCAGACCTTCAGCTATTTTAGTACTGAATCTTCTTGTAGAATCAGTTTAATTTTGTCCTACGGCTAGTATCACGAAATCTTAATCTCACCGAGCCAATACGTCAACGTTTCCCACATTGCCCTCAAACGTGAAGTATAACGATTTTGTTTATTATATTATAATTACATTGTTCATAAGGCAGAGAACCAAAAGGAAATTTAAATATGTAAGAATAAAAAGCATAAAAGCGGAATATATAAACGAACCTGACACCAGACCTTCAGCTATTTTAGTACTGAATCTTCTTGTAGAATCAGTAGTTGGGGATGTAGGTGTTGTGGCTTGAGACACATCCGGAAGTCCGATAACGGCTGGAGGTGTAGCTGGAATATCTTCGGGATGTCCAACTCTTGGAATTCTTGAAAAATGAAGTAGCTGCGAAAGAATTTCTTCAAAGGTCTGTCGATTTTCTGAACTTATGTCAGGTGGAAGAATGAGTCCAACGCTAGATCCTGTGAAATGACAATGCAAATTATAGAAAAATCGTTGAAACAATGCATGTTATGGTTTCAGTTGTATTACAGCAATACATTTTGAGACAAAAACTTACCAGGAACTTTGGCGTTTGGATCTGGAAAAACGTAAAGTCCGTCAGGAGTAAGAAGAACCGGAGAGCGTGGAACCAGTGGGTACGTCCAATCACCAACCTGGAGGAACGCTGGAATATTTTCCCCATCTTCTAAGTGATTATTACAGCAATACATTTTGAGACAAAAACTTACCAGGAACTTTGGCGTTTGGATCTGGAAAAACGTAAAGTCCGTCAGGAGTAAGAAGAACTGGAGAGCGTGGAACCAGTGGGTACGTCCAATCACCAACCTGGAGGAACGCTGGAATATTTTCCCCATCTTCTAAGTGAGTTATAAAATAATACTCAAAAATTTTTGCGCATGCACATGCAAATTAAAGTGAATAATATTATAAGACAGTTTCCAAGACAGACAGCCAGATGTGCGTGAGTTAGTAAATCAACAAAAAGGTAACTTACCACCTTGTTCGGTAACAACAATCCTTAGAAACGATGGATATAAGACAGTTTCCAAGACAGACAGCCAGATGTGCGTGAGTTAGTAAATCAACAGAACGGTAACTTACCACCTTGTTCGGTAACAACAATCCTTAGAAACGATGGATAAGATGGAGCTGACACATTATCATCCGGGCTTATGAAGTAGATCTGAACATTCTGAGGTACAGTATATACTTCATGAGCATTCAACGGCAAAGGATTTGTCAATGTAGCCTGTTCAGCAGCAATGTCATCTAAAGCAGATACCAATTCCCGATAATTTAAACTGTGGCTCATGGCACTGCTAGCGCCTGATTCATTAGTGTTTCGAACAGCATCCTCATAGGATGGTAGTGGATTCCTATTCGTTGAAGTAACACTAGAGTAAGAAGGCGAAGTAACACTTCCAGATGTCAAAGATGCACTACCACTGGGGCCGTTTAGATAACTATCCATCTCTTGAGAGGGTGCACCAATCTGAAGGTCACTAACACGCTCAAGAATCTGTTTTCGTGTGATTCTTAATTTATAAGTTAAATCATCAATTTTGTTCACATCACTGTCATCGAAACCTCCTTGATGGGCAAGGCTTACTGCTTGATCTATAAAATGCAATGCTCGGTTGTATGCTTTGAAAGCCTCATCTCTTTTCCCTTCCTCGTCTGCTGTCTGTGCTTCAGATGTAATTTCAACTGCTGAACGGTGAAAACGGTGAAATTCCTGTGCCCTTAAAGCAGGATGCTCTTGACCCGTTTAACTCGCTCGAAACTAAACTATTGGTCATGCTGGAGCTTCCCGACCCTGATCTATCCTCTCCTCGCCGTCTTGGAGGAGCCCTTGGAGCTTCTGGTTGAGATTCCATTTTTGTTCTCGAGATTCTTTAATTAATATAAAAAACAAACATGTAAATTCAAAGCTGCAAAATGCATACACCATTTATTGTTCATTGAGCCCAAAATCGTTAAACACTATCAAAATTACTTTCCAAAATTATATCTTACCTTGTCGGCAAATTAACACGTATTTTGCAAATTAATCGTGACAAAATTACTCAGATCTAAAACACTTGTATCTTATCACAAATAATTATTGCATTGAAGTGTTAACAATGCTCTTGCATCCTTTAATAATTACTATAATCTTTAAAAAGTATGTTCAAGAAACTATATCGTTAATTGGTTCTACATTCTCAGGAAACAAACTACCAAATAATGCCACCGCCACCACCACCACTAAAATGACTTCAAGTCAAAAGTCAAAAACACAACTGAAGATTTTGATTGTCTTCTTGTCAGTCTTGTACGTTTTTCTGTCTAACACACGTTGCATAACATCCCAAAATACTTTATTTGTTTACTGTGCTGCACTACACACCAGCATGTATAAAATGATAAAAATAAAAAAATAAAAAATAGCTAGCCAAATTAATGCAATGTGATCTCACTGATCTCCTCTCTCACGATTTTGTGTGTTGCGTCACCACCACGATATGCATGTTTTGCTCATCATCATCTCATTTTTTACTGTGTGGTGGTGCTTGTTCTTTCGTGCCAAATTAATATCCACACAATTCCCAAAATTTCTACACTATTCTTCATTCATTCATTTCATTCTTATAGAGCGTTGATAGTTGGCAACTGTTAGTTGCTCTTGCTTTCCTTTCCATTTGGAACATAATTTTTTGTTAGGTTGACCTCAGCCCAGCTGATTCATCCTAGTAACCTAACTCGCTAGAGTAGAGAGTGGAAATTTGGGATCTTATTATGAGTCATGCTGCTGATTGGTGTACTCAGCAGCAGTAAGCAATGCTTACTGCTGCTGAGTACTGAAACGTAAGGAAAAACTAGTATATTGCAAAATTCTAAAAAGGTATCACGTAGCTTTACAAATTAACCTTCTGGTTGTACAGATTAACCTGCTGGCTGTACAGATTAACCTGCTGGCTGTACAGATTAACC
>JAANSP010001683.1:0-14628 GCA_036850745.1 Homidia socia | reverse complement strand
TCCAGTATTAGTGTTTGTCCACGGAGACGACTACGGATTCGGAGGAGGCCACCCTTACGATCCCTCCATGCTTGTCAGTCAGGGGAATATTATCGTTGTCACCATGAATTATCGACTTGGTATACTTGGTAGGTGATTCTGGAGAAAAACGCTTGTAGTTAATCGAGCAAGTAAATGTGTTTATGCTCTATGAACATTTCACTACTTTTTCATACGTCGCGTTCCTTACCTTTACAGCCTTTATTCACACTTTCACATGTTCTCGCCACGCTGTTGGGGGTGAAAGCAGAAAAAATTCTCATGTATTCAATGATCACACAACAACAATAATAATAATGACACATGTGAGTATCGTTATAAGCACAATAATAATCATAACATGTAGTAGTTTTGCTTTGTGCCAAGCGAGAGTGTGATAATCATCATCATGATAATAAAGTGAAAGACTGAATGCAGGTGATAAAAGTAATAAACTTTATTTACTTCTTCTTTCTCGAAATGTTCAAAAAAGTTTAACACGCTTACAACTAGTGTAAATTGTATACAGGCCTACATAATAGGTACTTAACTTTTTACTCACTTAAAATTCTAGTCAGTATTTTCTATCTAAACCCACAGGCTTTCTTAACGCTGATGCAGATGGACACTTCAAATTGCCTTTCAACTTTGCTCTACTCGACCAAATTGCAGCTCTTCAATGGGTCCAGGTAAAAAAACAGTTTTTCTTGTTCCGTGGAGATGCTTGCTTTCACAGCATAATTTAAATAACAATAACTTCACAGGCTGTTCACAAGTGGGACATGTGATAAATCAAAGTAGTTTCATTATCACTTAAAGTTGCACTTTTGCTCTCTGCAGGGAGTAAGTCATATATCAATGGGACCTTTTTGACTTTGTCATTAAATTTGATTAGGTATAAAGAGAAAAAGTTGGTTGGGTTTTCTCAATGTTATACATCAGTTGGGTAATTAAAGTGTTTAAAAGTATAAAAGACTTCAACGGTAATTATTCTAATATGGCCAAAGTCAAATTCATCATAACGCAAAGGAGATAGATAACATTAAAATTTAAAATAAGTACAAAACAAATAAATTATCTTGAATGATTATATTTTACATGAAAATTTAACTGAGTCTTCTTTCTATCTTTTCACTTGTTCATTTCATATTTTGGGAATTTGTCGCAGGAGAATGTCGCATTCTTTGGAGGAGATAAAAATCGAATTACACTCTTTGGCCATGGGAAAGGGGCGATTTTTGTTAACTTCCTGATGATATCTAATGCTGTGCCGACGGGTAAGTCTAATTTATTTCTCTTATAGATATTATTTTCCAAAAAGAGAGGAAAAAGAAGTTTGTGCAACGTAACAAATCCTAACACGCAACACAACAATGTAGAGAATGAAAATAATGGGAAATAAATTAAATAATTTTTCTTTAAGCGATGTTTGAACAATGTATGCGACTTTTTCAGTGGGAGGAAATTAAAAAGTTTCTAACAGTACCCATTATTATATTTCCCCAGCCATTTTTGTTTCATAATTATCAAGCTTTGTTGGTGTTAATGTGTTTGATTCTTTCAAAGTAAAAAGTTTGGAAAACTTGAGCAAAAAAAGTCATACCATTTTGATCCAACTCTTTTTTTTTCTTTTACGACTTTTCAATATGCTGCTGCTGAAATGCTAAACTTTATCTAGCGTAACATTCCAGTAACCCAGTAAAATAGATAACATACAACAGAGTTCTCAAAAAGATGATTGGGTGATATGTAAAATTGAATGTGACAAAGAAGGACAAAAAGTTGAAATGGCTTTTGAAAAGTCCTTCAAATCGTTTCTCTCTGGCCTCTTCACGTTTTTGTTGCATTAAACAACATAGAGATGTATGACGGGTAGAATTTGATCAAAGGAAACGAGATAAAAAACGACTGACACCATTTTTCACATGTTTAATAGCGTTGTAGATATAGGATGACAGGATAAGACAACGTGGCCCGACTCGCAGAGGGAAAAAATAGGAAACGAGATAAAAAACGACTGACACCATTTTTCACATGTTTAATAGCGTTGTAGATATAGGATGACAGGATAAGACAACGTGGCCCGACTCGTAGAGGGAAAAAAAGTACTGCTACACAACATGCTGGCGGGTACAACAAGACATAGACGTCATAGCAAGAATAGCAAGAGAGAAAATTAGAAACATGCATGATCACAGACAAAGAAAAAACCTGTAAATAATGCAAAAACTGAACTACTCGTGTTGGTACATGGTTCTAGCATTTTATATACAAGTACATACTATATACCATATCTATACTCCTCACTTTTTCTGAAATCTTAAGGAAATGTACAAACTTTTTTGGGTGGTCATACATTTTTTAGAAAACTATTTCTGTGCATCACATGCACACATACACACACACGAAAGACAAAGCGAAACGACCTAAATTGGCATTACTCATACTTATTTCTTGTATGCATATATATTTATTGCTGCTTGCCAACTCGGGCGTGCAGTTTTTGAAAGTCGCGCCAGTGTAAAAATTTGACATGACTTTTAGTTTGCTTCAAATTTTTTAATGGCAGAGTACACAAGGCACGTATATTTCAGAGTTTATTTTCTTTTTTATTTATGCAATAAATATAACATGATAACATGTGTGGTGGTGATATCTCTGAGAAGAATCTCACAATACATGTATTACCATGTATATTATACAGCACAGGAATTTTTTTATTGTGCAGCAGCAGTGAATGCTGGTGAATCCACATATTTTTGCTTTCAGGGCCCGCCGTTACTACTGGTTTTGAAAAGAGCAACGAGAGAATTGCGCAAAGAAATATTTCAGAGATTTCATTCCGGGTTGATCTTGAAAGTGGAGCAAGTAGCTATAAATAATGTAATATTCAGTGTCAGTGTGGTTGTAAATGCACAAAAAGCACATTTTAAACTGGGTTTATTGTAAAAATAGCAGATAATGGAAAGGTTGGTAGTATAGTGTGGTGAGCAAAAGTTGCTGTTTTTATTTATTTTATTGTATGCTACAAAAGCTACAGAGATTCATGACACGACCAACACTCACAGCCTCCACTTATACACTAGTTCATATTGCAAATGATATTATCCACACACACTTTGCGGTGTGTATTCTTTACGTACTTTTCAAATGCAATATGATCCAACCCACTTTTACAATTCCATTCATGGGGTATGCCATAGAAAGTTTTGTTTCAACTTTCCACAAGCCTCCAGTGCTAGTCTCCGACCTAGACTGATGTGGTGCTGGTGTTGTTTTGTATATCTATATTGGGCAGTACACTGGTGGATTTTATCTATGAGACCGCAAGAGTGCTCCTAATGTTTATTTTACCATAAGGATTCACAAAATTGTGAGCATGGAGCATTGGCCTTTTTTATTCTTCCGTTCTCCCTTTTGCATTAGTTAGTATGTAATATGCTCACTGGTGCTGGATGATTTTTGCATCGCATCACATACAATGCCCATCTCCGAAACAGAGCAAAATTCTTTTGGGACTATTTTGCCAAAAAAAAAGAAAAATAGGCTGATAGATGCACATCAGCAAGCACTATAAGAGGACCATAAGCAGTGAGAATACAAAATAAAGTAATCCTTTATTGTGCTCAGGCAATTGTGGGCATCCTGCATGCTTACACTTGTTATATTTCTTTCTATACGTTTTTTGTATGCTTTTACGTCTGGTTCGGGTACGTTTTTGGTCTCAATGTTTATACCATCATCAATTTAGGCAAACCGACTTGCTGCTGCTGCTGATCCATTTTCATTCAGAAAACTGCTTTCTATACCACACAAAACAACTGTTGTTGTGTTTATATTATGTTCCAAGTTGGTTAATGAGTGGCGACCTTTTTCGTGTCAGAAATGAACATTGATATAAGCACATGTGTCATCAAGTAGAGAAAACCGGGGGAAATAGCATGGTTTTCTAGAGTTTTGTAGTAAATGAAAAAGAGACTAAAGTCAAAAAGTCTTTTCTTGTCTCTGTACTTTGCTCTTTTTTGTCTCTCTCTCTCAATTTTTACTTTAGTATGCGGACGAGGTTTGTTGCACCGTCCGTTATGAAAGTCAAGCCAAAATAAACCGGGGAAATGAGGAACGATGAAAACAAGCCAAGCTAGAAGGATTTAGGAAACAACAGCAGCAGCAAAAGGGAATAATAATTTCCGCTATATCACGTATTCTTATTTCAAGTTGGCGTTATTCAAACTTTGCATTTACTCTTTTTTCGTTAGAAACTTAAAATTAATATGAGTTCAAGGAAACCACCAAGCAAACGTATGTATATACAATGCTATACTCCCTTTCAGCAGCATCGTAATGATAAAAAAGCTACCATTTACTGCTAACTACATAACTGGATACTTATTTTTTGCCTTATGGGCTTGACAGGCTTTTTCTGTCTTCCTGCACTTTGCACACTGCTGGCACTGCTGCTGTAGTACAGAGAAAGAGTCATGTTGTTATGTTGTTGACAGACTCTCAGCATGGCAGCAAGCAATGAAACGGGAAACATATTTTGAACTNCTTTGCACACTGCTGGCACTGCTGCTGTAGTACAGAGAAAGAGTCATGTTGTTATGTTGTTGACAGACTCTCAGCATGGCAGCAAGCAATGAAACGGGAAACATATTTTGAACTTTTTTCCGCGGTTCCTGTGAGCTCCCTTTGATCCTCTCAGCTTTATAACATTTCAGCAGAGACGAGACGAGACAGGGAGGTGTGTTATCGTGAATAACTAATTTTTTTACTTGACATTACATGCATATGCCTACGTACCACATGCAACACAAAACATTGATCCCACTATAATTAGGATGTTATGGCAGTGTTGTTTTTGGTGTTGGCTGGAGATGGTGATAGTGATGGTGGCTGATGCGAATGATTTTTTAGTGTCCTTTATGACAGCGCAAAATGGAAAATAATATACAAGAAATGACTGTGGGGATGATGGGTGTCCGTGTAATGGGAAACCCTTTGTCAAACACAATGGCCAAACGATTGAGTTATGTATTATTAATTTTTTTGCTCATTTTTACTTTACATTCCATATTACAATAATATATTTTGTGTGTGACCGACCACTACCGTTTTATGTGACTTTTTCATATCCCTTGCAGTTGGTTCTCTCGTTCCCAATTTGCAATTTCGCAGTAAACGAGCCAACCACAAAATGTAAAAAAATACATAAAATAAATAAAGGAGGTGTACAGTTTAGTTTTATTTTATGACACGAGAGATAAGATACGCTTGCACTACGATGGAGCTACAGAGGGAGTAATCCCAGCAGGGTGATATGAATGTAATCGACTTGGGGCTTTTGTAGCATTTTTTCCAATCATACACAGATTACCTTTCAAGTTAGATTCAAATACAATACCAAAGTTGGACATTGAATAGCCTCAGGATGTCACACATTACAAAACTTTGGTTATTATCGTTATTACTTTTTTCCATTGACCAACAAAGGGATGTTGATTACCACCATTTTTTCCAACTTTTTTGTTGACCCCTGTAATCATGTTTTACTTACTGATTTAACAGTTGTGGAAGCAGCAAATACTCGTGAATAAGAAAAACTTTTTTTCTCTTTCTTTTTTCTGTCTATCTAAAATGTATTTCAATTTTCTCTTTTGTGTCTCTCTCTTATTTTATTTACGAAAAGTAAAGTCACCTGCGCAGCCTTTATGCAGTATACTTACTTGTATCCAACAGACAAAGTGCTTTCTGCTCCTATTTCCATTCAACTTTGAAGTATGGCTACATCTCATGTAACATTTTTATGTGTGAAACACTACCATGTACTATGTGGTCTTACAGCGAGACAATGTGATGATGATGATGGTAATGCCTTTCCCTAGACTAGTGGTGGTGGTGAATGAAGATGCCAAGGCAAACAGTATGTCTGTCTGTGTATATACAGTATAGAAAACACCGGAAAGTCCAAGTCACATAATATCGCTCACGTACATCGCACAATTTTAACGTGTTCCCATGTTGGTTCTTTTTCTTCCTCCTCTCATTTTTATTCCTTTTTTACTCTTGATTTTTTCCCATTCCCTATATAACTTTATGTATGCTCACTGACCTCGATGAAGCTTTTTATTGAGCATTCTGCAAAATCAGCATCATCATTCCTCTGAAAGCATTCTTCTGCTATGCTCCTTTCTATTCTGCTCTCTCTTTCTTTCCCTCTACCTATTCTTATTCGCTCTCTGTCATGTAACAAAAATTTGTGAAGGTACACGAACGACGTGTTGTACGTAAAAAGTATACATATGCAGGTTGTATGTACGTTTGTCGTTTTTTTTGTTCCCCTATTTTTTGTCATCTTCATCGTACCTACATACATAACAGTAGTAGTTCTTCTCCCGCGCTCTTCTCACTATTTTTTTTATCTTTTTTCTGTTTCACAATATAATTCGCAAAAAACACATTACGTTTACGTATGTAGTATACTTTTTTGTGTATGTGGCAGTTGCTTTCTTCTTCATCTTTTCAATTTTTTTCTCCGTGTGCAGTATTTTCCTTCTCTATTATTCTGCGTGTACGAGAGATTCTTCTGCTCGGTTAATATTATCTAGTTAAGTGTACATACATAACAGCACGATATTATTGTAAGAGTAGTAAAAGCACATGAACACAAAAGCCTTTCTTCTTCGACAGATATTTTCTGCGTTTTTATTCGTCAAAAAGCTTTTTTAAAGATATTATGTGTACTAGCAAAGGATGAGCATGCCAACAACTTACTTGAAGCATAAAGGCTACCCTATCACCATCAACACACCAAAGACCAAAAAGTACTTCTTTTTGCTTTATTTTCCCTTTAGAGAAAAAAATATTATTCTAACCTCGTCCTCTTCCTCCTCCTCATACACAGTCCATGCATGCATATTATGTGCACTGTGCTGTCGACATGTATGCACATACAACCGACGTGATGATAGCCATAAAAAATTCCACAGCAGGTTTTTTTACACACATATGTACTTATACATTACATACAAGACAGCAAGTAAAATAAAAAGAGAAAGTAAATATACAAAAGTACCACATATACATAAATATGTATAAGGACATGCAGAAGAGCGGCATAACAAGCAAGTAGAATGACCAAAGAATGAAGTAGAAAGGAAAAAAACGAATGAATTCCATTTTTTCTGGACCTTTTTTCTTTTCTTCAGATGTGACTCTTGACACACACAGAAAAACTCCTTCTCATCCAACCGTACAAAATAAATTCGACTTTATTAGCACATGGCTCACATTCAAACTATATACAGCTTCCTTACTCTTTTTCTTGCTGTTTCATCCCGATTTTTTATGTCTGAAAAAAATGAACGGGAAAATAGTAGCCTTTATAATATCTATAATAGCGGCATATACATAAATATATAGCGATGGTGTTGGTTGAAGAGTTGCTGGGAAAGCAAAGTCAATTCCATCGTTCAAGAATAAGAAGAAGAGAAGTGCAGTACAGTACAACAACGAAGAGGAATATAAAAAAAGAAGGAAATGAAGTTTCATGATCTGAACAAGACGAATAATAAAAAGATGGCAGCAGAAATGGAAGAGTGAGTGAGTGAGTGGCGGAGGAAAGAAAAGAAGGGGCATTTTCATAGAGCCTCCTAGTATAAAAGCATTGAAGCGGTAACAAACGTACGTATAATAATTTTTGCTACTTTCTTTTCTTTTCCTCGTTACGTACCAGATTCTGTGCATTATAATAACATTATGTGCATGTGAATGATTATGACAACCGAGTAGAAGAAATGGAAGGTAATAAGCAAAAAGCAGTTGTAGCACAGAATTATATTCTTTTCATTCGGCTCCTGCTGTTGAATGACTGACTACTTTGAAGAGCAAACATGACTTCTGGAAAAAGAAGACTTGCTTGTGTAATATCTTAACAAATAAGCTGCGCATAAATAAGTTGTATTGGTAAAAACTTCCACTGTAAAGTAGCACAAGTATAGGGGTGTAGCATGTACGCAGATAGGCATAAGGTGTATCTCTCTTCTCGTATCAAAAGTAAAGACTCTCATTTCCATTTTACGCTTCATCTTATTCACTCACTCGTTTATTCATTCATACTGTAAGAGAAACAGATGAGTTGTCAAAGAAAAAGAGAGAAGAGAATGAGTAAGTCTCTTCAGGTTATTTGATCTTCGTAGAGAAAGAAAAGAGGAATTATTGCTGGGGAAAAAATATGTGAGTCTCCATGTGTCGTGTCATCCTCATTGTGTCATCCAGTTTGAATAGCCGTTTGCAAAAAAGGGAAGTATATATGGAATACAAATTATCAACTAAAGCATATAGCAATATAGTGAATCTGCAATAGTACAAGATTCTCATTTTTTCTTCTTGTATATTCATCCTGCTCCGTCTCATGCATTAGAATTTATCAGAATACAGTGAAATAGTGAAAAAAATGAATGTGCAGTAGAGGCAAAGACATGGATAAAAGATAAGAGGAGCCGGACAGCAAAGAGGAAAAGCAGAAAAGTCGCATTCATTTGACAAAGACCGCAGATACATATTGACAAGCATGACAAATAGATTCCTGTCAGTTTGTTCAATCTGTCATGTATGGAGTTGTATTGCTGCAGTAGTCTCATTGGAAAGAGGAACGAGGACAATTGGATGAACGGCAGTTTGTGATGGTGTTACTAACGCCGAGATCGTGTACGTAATATTTTTCATTGAAAGTGAGAGGGAGAAAAAAAGATGAAAGAAGTAGATTGTGTTATAGTATGTGTCTGACCAACAAAAGAAGAAGTAGTATATAATCTGTACATTTTTTTGAGTTTTGACCTCGTTGTTTACTTTTAGCCTTCAGCCTTGTCAACTTTCTAAAAAATGACAATTTACAAGGATTGGGGACAAATAATAGACCAAAAGTAATATGATTAGTTGTAGTAATAGCATTCGTACAGAATCTTGATAAATTGACGAAGCCGTGACTTATTTATCTATCTAGCTATGAATCATTATTGACAAGATATGAAAAATTGTAACCACATTATTGTTTCACATTTTACGACATATTTAAAGGGGATTTTTAATTTTCTAAACAGCTTGATTTTCAAACTATTTGTTTCCTTTTATGGACCTTATCTTTTGGTTCGGACAGTGATCCGTAATTGCATACTTTGCTCCTCTTTTGTTTTTAGCGTTTCAATCCAATCTTTTTTGATTGTGTTCTCTCCCTCCTTTCACTCAAGTAGTATGTATGTAAACATAAAGGAAATGTATAGGTATCTGTTTTGCCATGAGTCAAGGATGAATGCAAGTGAAAGGATATAGAAGTAGATGAAAGTTTTTTTCTTCTTTGGATGTAAGAGAAATGAAACATCCGTTTGCCGTCACACAAACAAGAGTATTCCATTCTACTTGAGACAAGATACAAAAAGCCGATATATTTGTCACTCTGAACAGAAAGATGATATATATGTACAATTTCGTGTATATTCTATATGACTAGTTACGTAATATATTTACATAAATGTATAGTGGACTAGGATAAAATATACATGTATATATGCATAGGTGGGTATATTATATCAGCAGCATTTCTTGATTGATCATTTCGAAGCAGTTTTGACCTGGTTTCAATACGTCACACACATCCAGAAAAGACAATGGCATCTACAGCTTAAGATGGGGGGACAGAGAGAAGAGGACAAGGAGAAGGAGAAAGAATAAAAACGACAATATGGTCGCTTTCTACAAATTACGGAAACTTGGAAAATGAAGTCATTGAACCAAAGTAACCAATTTGCTTTTTTGTTAGACAACTCCTCGACTTATTGCAACTTTTTTTCTCTTTACACAATTCCCTTTTCGACTTTTTTGAGTGTCTTTCTCTCTACTTTTCCCTCTTAACTCTGCCACCACGGCTTCACAACACCGTATAATAAGACCTTCAAATGATGTCAAGTCAATCTCAGTTGTGCAAAGGACTTGTCTCAGAAAAGTAACAAACGTTGTTAAAGTAGGAAAAAGGAAATAATAATAAAAAAGAAAAAAAAGAATAAGGAATAACTGAAGTATGTAAGCGAGCGAGGGAGAGAGAGAGAGAAAAAAAAGAAAGAGTAAGAAGGGGAGGAAGAATAAGCAATGAACCCGCCAGAGGCAAAGCAAAGGAAAACTGCTAAATCTTTTTTTGGGCAAATGTGCCCTTCTTGACGAGCTACATGTTGAGATTTATTCCAACGATAAATCAACCAACCAAAAGTATATAGCACCATAAAGCTTTATTATATAGGCTAAAAGATATGTAACTTTAGCATAAAAAATACCCACATGCATGCATATACACATATCAACTAAACTACTCATTGTCTGAAAAAAATATAGGAACAAAAAATGGTGGTGGTGGTGTAAGGACAAACATTATTATTTCATTTCGTCTTATCGACTATAGACTGGGGAACACAAAATGTCCTATAAAAAGCCAGTATATCTAATCTGCGTTTCCCAATCATGAATCATGGACTGTATATTATCTATGTGTCTGTCTATCTTTTATATCCTGCTTTCTGTCTGAACCCAAGAGGGGAAAAAGAGAGCTATGTGCTATTCTCATATTGAAAAAAAAATTGTGAGAAAAGTATAAAGAAAGTGCAGAGAAAATCTCCATGAACAATCTTATTGACTCGCACATCTTCAAGTGTGAGATTTTTTTTGACTGTATATTATCTATGTGTCTGTCTATCTTTTATATCCTGCTTTCTGTCTGAACCCAAGAGGGGAAAAAGAGAGCTATGTGCTATTTTCATATTGAAAAAAAATTGTGAGAACAGTATAAAGAAAGAAAGTGCAGAGAAAATCTCCATGAACAATCTTATTGACTCACACATCTTCAAGTGTGAGATTTTTTTTCTTCTTTTTTTCTGTCTGATTGTACGTCCGTAGGGTATGTTTCTCTCTGGAAAATCTTTGGGACGTGCTCTATACAATGTATTACTATGTGTACTTCATTCACATATATGATTCTTGGTTGGTTAGAACAAAAGAGGTTACTTTGAGCTAAGCTAAAGAGTATTATACCCTCTTTTATTATTTTTTATAAACTACAATACATTTTTTAACTTCATAAAAAGAGCTGCTCTTCAAACAACTCCGCCCAACTGCTTCATCATCTTTCTGGAGGAGATCAAGATTTTTATGAACTACAATACATTTTTTAACTTCATAAAAAGAGCTGCTCTTCAAACAATTCCGCCCAACTGCTTCATCATCTTTCTGGAGGAGATCAAGACACACACACAAAGAGAAGAAGGAGAAAGAATTTATTTAATGTTTGGATTGTATCAATAATAGATATAAATAGACGTTGGACATGGCGGTGGTTATTGTATTTGAGATGGATAAAATAGTGCTGTTTTTAAAGAAAAAAGATGAGGGAAAGAGAGTGGAGAGGGAACAGCATGAAACAGACTTTCACTTTTCTTTTTTAAAGAAAAAAGATGAGGGAAAAGAGAGTGGAAAGGGAACAGCATGAAACAGACTTTCACTTTTCTCATTTCACCCACAGAATTATATTTCTTTAAGCCCCAGCATCTAGCATCACCATCGTCGTCGTCACACCATCTACTCCTCCTCCTTATTCTTCTTGTTCTCCTTTATTTCCTCCATTGCTTCCTTTCCACTTGTTTTTGTTCAAATGTCTGTTTGGTGTCACGAGCATTTTTGCACCGTATCCGGTTGCAGGAGAGAAGTAATATTGTATAGTGTAGTCGCGGGATGTGGTACTGCTTCTGCTGCTGGTGGCTGTTGTGTTGGTAGTCCGTATTATTATTATAGCGTTTTCCTTTCCTCTTCTTAGTCTTTTGATGACGATCATGATGATGATGACAAGGATGACGTAATGTTTTATAGCTGTAGTAGTTATATAATCGTGAGAACAAAGTGTTCCAGATATTTACTTTAGTAGAATTTTCAGGCACACTACTGCCGTTTTACTGGTTTCTTGTAGACCAAGCCAAGAGGAGGATATGAAATGATGACTGTTATGATGGATAAAAAACTTGAGAAAAGGAGTGAAGAGTGAAGAATGCCTTACATACTTTCTCCTTTATCTTTTCTTTTTCAACATTATCTACACTGTTCATTTCCCTTAAGAGCACACACGCACAAGTATAAAAAGATGTGCGATGATGATGTTTCTCGATTCATTGCGACTTGTTTTCTTGCTTTTGAGTCTCCCTGTGCAATGCTGTATTATGGCGGTAGTTGGATGAAAAAGGAAATAAATTCCCAGTTTGGCCACCATTTCGTGTTGTTTATGTGTAATATACCCATATTACGTTTTAGTGGCGATACAAATAATGAGAAAAAAGTAAGTAAAAAGCAACCACTGTATTTTTCAACGGCATACACAAGCCATATATACCAATACCGCACACTCGCCAAGCACTGTTTGTGTTATCTATACAACAAATACAGCACGATCTCTACCACCAACTTTTCCTTCCTTGTTGCTGCGGCTCGGTCGCTTTTTTATTCTGGTGCACACAAAAAGTTATGTTCATTGACTTCTGATTACTTACATATTTTTTCCCAACATGTGCTGTTGTATAATAAATGGAAGACGTATATTGGGACAAACAACTGCTTTTTGATATTCCTGCTGAAAGTTGTATTGAAGTTGGAATTGTAAATGTATGTTTTTAGTAGATGTACAAGCGTTTTTTTTCTTGGTTTTCATGTTTTATACCTATTCAATAATAGGTATGTGCAATGTATCTTCAAAAAACCCATTGCATTCTCATTCGTATTCTGTAGACTTCTCATCTCTTAAACATTCTCTTGTTTCTGGCGATTAGAAAGAAAGATGCATTTTGTAGATTAGCTATACACCAGCAACAATATATACAGAGGAAAGAAAGGGAAAGTGGTATCGAATTATCATTAACTGTATATTTATCATACTGCTACTGATGCTGACTGTTGTTACTGCCGTTGCTGTCGTCCATGTGCAAGTGCAAGCATCTTTATATATTTATGTACTTGCTTGTATTAAAGTAGTATGATAACAAGGTATGAAAAGCAGCATCAACAGCTGGAAATGTATTATGTAGACAATGTGTATTCTATACGGCTTTCGTATTACGGTTATTATTATTTTTTCAAGAAAATCAAAACAAGATAGTGCTACTGATGCTGACTGTTGTTACTGCCGTTGCTGTCGTCCATGTGCAAGTGCAAGCATCTTTATATATTTATGTACTTGCTTGTATTAAAGTAGTATGAGAACAAGGTATGAAAAGCAGCATCAACAGCTGGAAATGTATTATGTAGACAATGTGTATTCAATGTGTATTCTATACGGCTTTCGTATTACGGTTATTATTATTTTTTCAAGAAAATCAAAACAAGATAGACCGGATTTCTTTGCAAAAAGAAACGTACCTACTATAGCATGAGAATGTTTTGTACAAAACAGAAAGTGAAAAAAATAAGTTTACTTTTTATGGTCTTTCATGTCAGTGGTTAGTCTGGTTGAGTAAAAGAAAAAGTAGGCATGTATCTTTGATGTATTTTCGATTCAATCCTTTTAAGTGAGTGCACAACATTTTCATTTTAGCAAATCCCCTTTCCATTTGACTCAAGTATAAGTTATATGGGGAAAAGTGATCACAATAAGCGGGCAAAAAATCCTTATACTTCTTTCTCCCTTTTCTGTGTAATGAGTACTTTTAAAAAGGAAGAAAACAAAGGATAAAAAGCCATTTAGAGCTTTGAGCTTGTGTAGTGGTTAGTCTGGTTGAGTAAAAGAAAAAGTAGACATGTATCTTTGATGTATTTTCGATTCAATCCTTTTAAGTGAGTGCACAACATTTTCATTTTAGCAAATCCCCTTTCCATTTGTCTCAAGTATAAGTTATAGGGGAAAAAGTGATCACAATAAGCGGGTAAAAAATCCCATTTATGTATATGTATATTTATACTTCTTTTTCCCGCTTCTGTGTAATGAGTACTTTTAAAAAGGAAGAAAACAAAGGATAAAAAGCCATTTAGAGCTTTGAGCTTGTGTTCTTATTGTTAATGGAAAACAAAGTAGACGTGGATGCAGATAGATTCTCTTCTTCTTCTTCCCTTCGAAAAACCAAAAGCTCACCAACACCAAGAAAGAAAAAAATGAAATATATACGTGTGATATATGACAATGACGATCTCTGTAAATATGTATGGATTATTATTTATATTTATGTATCACTCTGCGAAAAAAGACTATTTATAGCAAGTCTGCTCATTCTCATTTTCTTGAGTAGAAGCAATAGTGTAAATGGTTGGACTATACGCTGGTATGTGTTTTTCTTAAACAACTTAAATGACATGGGTTCTTTAGATAAAAGTTATTTATACGCGCGATGGTTTGAGAATTTTTTTCTAGATGGACAAATTTCATGCAATATTATTTGATGTACAACATAAAGAAACAATGATGTGTACTGTCTGCATGTCCAAGTAAGAAAAATGGCAGGATGCTGTCGACGACGAAAAAAAGAAGAATAATTCTAAAGGGCTCCTTCTGTTTTTTTCTTTTTCGTTTTCAAGTCAGCTATTCTGGTGATGATGATA
>JAANSP010001682.1:0-14633 GCA_036850745.1 Homidia socia | reverse complement strand
ATCATTATCAAAAATGATAATTCTGACAACTTGTTACTGTTACATACTATTTTTCATGTACCTATTTTCAGACCATAAAAAGACTGCAAAGGATATCAAATATGAAGCAGAAAACTATTTCCAATGATCATAAAATAACATATTGTTTGCAAGAATTTAATTTTAACTTCAGCACGGATTTCATAGGTTTAAGTTTACATTAGCTGACAAATGTTAGCAGAGCAAGATTTTTTCTATGCAAAAATATATGAACTAAGTTTGACATCGATTCGTATGCATATTCACCATTCCTGATCCAAAATGGTCTCTTTGGAGTAGAGAATGGAGTAAAACTGCTGTCATTTGTAAACATTTTGCTATCATAAACTAAAAGCTTAATTTCACATGTACGTGAAGGAACTACTCACCTATGCAAAAACCAATGCTGAAATACAGTTGAAAGAGATGCAAAATACATAAGGAAAAAAGACAACTTCAACAATTTTGTTTTCCGAGCAAATTCCATGAAAATCCGAGCAATTCCAGGTGGCTGAATTTGCTCGGAGAAAAAAGATGTTTCCGAGCAAATTAAATGGTACAGCGAACACATTCCATTTCTGTCAGAGCCGATTAAATGCTTGCCATTCTTAACTTGCAGCTTTTGTTTTTTAAGATCACGACCAGAGAAAAAAAACAAGGGAATAAATAAATAAGATAAAATAAACTAGCTACTTGATATTTATTTCCCATCTCCATATAGCTAGCAATACCAATACCACCGCCAGCTAAAGAAATTAATGCTTCCATTTCGTGCATTACTTTAAAATACTTTTTTCATTGGATGATGGCGATGATAATGATAAGGACGATGATACGGATAGAAAAAAATAGGAATGTAAGAATAAGAAAAAGTAGCAGCAGCAGACGGGATATAATGATGATATGGATTATAAGAATATTACACGCAGTAATTTCATTATCATGCCATTTGTGATGTGATGTGCGTGCCCCACTCTGTCGCTTGCTGCTACTGCAATATACTTTTCCTTTTTTCTTTGCTCTCCCTTGCTTCCTTGTAAAAAATAAGCTTATTACGATTAAAATACTTCTTGTTACGATACTATGAGCAACAGGAGCATAAAATAAGATGGAAAACAAGGTGCTCTTTGTGAGGTGCGCTTTTTTCTTACTTTTGGGTGCACGAAAAAAGGGTTAAATTATTGGGTGCATATTGCTTGCGTATGTATAAAAAAGTATAACTTTTGGACAAGTTTTTTTTCTTGGAGGTTCATCCTTCCGCTTTGCACATGGCATGCATTTTACAACGAGCTGTGAAGCGGTGGCCAAGTCAAAAAGTCAATGTAGAAAGACTGGAAGGAAAGAGACACATATCACTTGACTGTTATTCTGAGAGATGCCTGTCCGTTGAAAAAAGTCAACGTTTTTAAGCCGGTTAAAAGTGTATCATTGTGTCATTATTACGTGACGTGTGTTGTATGGTTATTATTATATTATCATAATATTATTACGACTGTTCCGTCAAACGTTAACAATATAGGGTGATAATATAAAGGGGCTGGTTGGAAAAGGGGTAAAAATTTATGAGCGAGTGGGCACCCAACGCAATCCACAATCCCTTTTGAGAGGTTGATACCGTGAAATTTCGGCATGACACGACATGCAGAAAAATATGTGGATTTTTTTTCCTGGAAATCATGGCAACATTTACTAGGGTTTTATCTAGTGGTATAATTTTAATCACAGTTTTTGTAACTTTATAACCACCCAGTTATATTATTTGGATCTTATACCTACTTTAATACTTAAAATGGCTACTGATAATTGATCAATAAGCCGATCACCACTATCACTACACACCACGCCATAACCATAATTATTATGTACGACATGCAATGAAATAGATCAATAATTTTTTTATTTCTTGGTATTTTCTTGGTGGTTGATCCATTTGACCATTTTAGGCGGTGGTGGTTGCTCAGAACAGGACATCACATAAGTCACATATTGCATTGGTAAGACAAGATGTAGTCGTTAGTCGCTACAATAAAAATAATAATAGCATTTAAAGCTTAAATCACCACACCCACTACAAATCCCATAACAATCATTGTTATCTTGTTATGTTCAACCTGCTACAAGCTCTAGCTAACATTTTCAAGTGACATTTGTCTAGCAAAAAATATACTAATATTCCATCTTGTAACCAAACAGTAGCAAAACTTTTATATTTCTCGCTTGAAAAGTCTACCTTGTTGCTGCTCTTGTCTTGCCGTTTGCTTATCAAACTGTTGCATCTTTCTTTCCTTACTCCACCACCACGACAATAAACCACGTCGTTCTCACACAGTTATTTTCGGTGTCCTTTTTCTTATCAGCATCACTACTCATTTTTCTCATGTTCACATCACCACCACCACCACACATTCCATTTATTACTACCATCATATGTCCATATGGGGCGAAAAGAGATAAATTCTCCCATTTGATCAGCAGGATCAATCAAGATGATGAAACTCTAGTAGAATACCAAATGATTATTACTATTATTATTACACCCTTATCACCCAACGTATCTGTTGTCGTAGTATATCCACCTACTACGAACTCTGCCCATTCCAAAATCCTTTCTGTTTGGGAACCATACTACTCTTCTGTTTCTCCGCACTTGCTTTTTTCCTTATAAAGGGCCCGCTCATACAATATGATAATATAATCGATAGCTGCATCATCACAATTACAAGCATAACTTCTTGTATCGATTTCTTTTTTTTCTGATGCTGCTATTTTATAAAAATCTATAAAAAAGCATGGTAATAATAATGATCCTGCTTGGCCATCATTACGCATGCATACATAATTTTCATCATGATAATAATAATGATAATGTTGTACAAAAGCTGCTGTTGTAAATCCTTTCTGTTTGGGAACCATACTACTCTTCTGTTTCTCCGCACTTGCTTTTTTCCTTATAAAGGGCCCGCTCATACAATATGATAATATAATCGATAGCTGCATCATCATCACAATCACAAGCATAACTTCTTGTATCGATTTCTTTTTTTTCTGATGCTGCTGTTATATAAAAATCTATAAAAAAACATGGTAATAATAATGATCCTGCTTGGCCATCATTACGCATGCATACATAATTTTCATCATGATAATAATAATGATAATGTTGTACAAAAGCTGCTGTTGTTGTAATGATTATCCTTCTGATTTAATGACGGTATTGCTCAGAGGCAGCAGCAATCACCACCACCGCCACCTTTTTCCCATATTCTCTTCTCTCTCGCTACAGTAATCATCATCATCATCACCACCACCACACATCAAATTATGCTTTCTTTTCTTGTCTATACAGCCATGTTTACGCAAAAAGATGTAGAGTCCAAGTCAATCAAAAACAAAAAAGTTTTTTCTCTCTTCTCTTCTCTCTCTTTTTTCTTTTCCATGTCCATTTTTTGACTGGCTAATAATGCTGACTAGGCACAAAACATTAGAACGTTGCATTGTTATAAATATTACCAATATTCAATCACCACCACCGCCACCTTTTTCCCATATTCTCTTCTCTCTCGCTACAGTAATCATCATCATCATCACCACCACCACACATCAAATTATGCTTTCTTATCTTGTCTGTACAGCCATGTTTACGCAAAAAGATGTAGAGTCCAAGTCAATCAAAAACAAAAAAAAGTTTTTCTTCTTCTCTCTTTTCTTTTCCATGTCCATTTTTTTGACTGGCTAATAATGCTGACTAGGCACAAAACAGTAGAACGTTGCATTGTTATAAATATTACCAATATATATAAACTGTGGGCAATCACAACAGAAGCTGTTGTAGCAGCAGCAGCAGTGAAAACAATCCAAAAGACTACTGGCTAAACCAAACTTGTTCATTCATCGCATCGTCGTCGTCGTCATGTTTTATAGATGGACAGGAGAGCAGGTAGTAGTAGTGGGTAATTTGCTGACTAGGCACAAAACATTAGAACGTTGCATTGTTATAAATATTACCAATATATAAACTGTGGGCAATCACAACAGAAGCTGTTGTAGCAGCAGCAGCAGTGAAAACAATCCAAAAGACTACTGCTGGCTAAACTTGTTCATTCATCGCATCGTCGTCGTCGTCATGTTTTATAGATGGACAGGAGAGCAGGTAGTAGTAGTGGGTAATAATATAACTTTGCTGTATAAAAATGGACCACCCATCCATCAGATAACAGAAAAAGAATCATCATCTCGTCATGATGATGAGATGACCATCGACCAGCATGTNATGTTTTATAGATGGACAGGAGAGCAGGTAGTAGTGGGTAATAATATAACTTTCTTGTATAAAAATGGACCACCCATCCATCAGATAACAGAAAAAGAATCATCATCTCGTCATGATGATGAGATGACCATCGACCAGCATGTAATAATTTTCATCGTGGTATGGGCTAGCTATGTATATAAACGGTAAGCTCATCTAAAATTCTAATCGAAATCCCATATTGGATGATAATGAGGATCCCACGGTTTAGATTTTACTTGAATATTTTATTATTTTAAAAAAGGTTTAAAGGTTTGTATGAGCCAAGGAAGATGAAGAGAAATGAATGAGTATTTTGAAAGTTTTTCTTTTTATACCGCCAGTAAATGTGAATATTTAGCATGTGATTAATTAGCGTTTGATTAATGGTAAAAACTAACCTGTGTGAAGGAAGAGATGATTTTTCAAATTTGTATGCTTGCTAAATCCTCGCTTGCACACGGGACACCGGAAGGGCCACGTTCCAGAGTGGACATAACCATGACTTTTGAGGTCGCCAGGGGTGGGGAAGGTTTTTGAGCAGATTTCGCACTTGTGAGGCTTCTCCTGCAAAATCACAAAAAAAAGTTGAAAGAAATTAAGTAACATTTCAAAATATATATTTATTTTTAAAACGGTAAAAAATACCTGAAAGTAACAATGAGTCATTTAGCTAATTAATTATTTATAATAAAGCGCATAAAAATGATGCGCACTTTTGATGACAAAGTTGCTGTTCAAGCGACCCAACCCAAACCAACAACATTACCGAATTTTCAAACCAGCTTTAGTATCTTATCATCATCATTATCATTTTTTCCTCTCTCTCTTTTCCTTTTTTTATTATACCGATCATGATCACTGTGATAATTTGACATTTCGATAATGCAACAATGCAGTAGTAGTGGCAGTAATAATGACAATGACGACAACATTTTCAAAATATGTATCTATTTTTAAAACGGTAAAAATACCTGAAAGTAACAATGAGTCATTTAGCTAATTAATTATTTATGATAAAGCCCATAAAAATGATGCGCACTTTTGATGGCAAAGTTGTTGTTCAAGCGACCCAACCCAAACCAACATTACCGAAAATTCAAACCAGCTTTACTATCTTATCATCATCATTATCATTTTTCTCTCTCTCTTTTCCTTTTTTTATTATACCGATCATGATCACTGTGATAATTTGACATTTCGATAATGCAACAATGCAGTAGTAGTGGCAGTAATAATGACAATGACGACAACAACAACAAGAAAACAATATATTGTATGGCCGCGTATATAAAATGCTGTTGATTATGTCATTGTTATTGCCTTGATCGTTTGTGAAAATTAAAACGAAGAAAGAGAAAAGGAAAAAAAATCACTTGGAATTTTACGATAAGGTGCCATTTTGCTGATGATCACACAATCACACCAACAAAGCCACAACAGACGCAACAATAACAGCCGTTGTTGTTGTAATAATTGCCACTTACACTACATTTTCCTTTTTTTACGATCTTGCTGATATATTCACCATGTTCTTGTTGATGATGACTATGGCATTTTCTTTTTACATCTTCCCAACATTTTTTTTCTCCTCCTTTTTCTTTTTCAATACAACAGGCATATACAACCACACTTTTTACATCTATACTGCCGGGGAAAATTAAGAGATGAAAGTGAGCAATTAACAGCGGAATGGAATGTGACCACTACTGCTGCTGGCTGCTGACCAGTCAGTCAGCTACATAGACACACACACATTACACATACAACATACAACAAAGTTAACCAATAACTTGTTTCATATCAGCCCGTAAATCAGTGAAACAATTTTTTTTTTGCAAAGAAAGACGAACCAAGAAGAATCATGGCTTATTTTTCAAGTGGAATCGATTTAACGAGCTCATAGCTTTTCAGTCACATTCATCCTCGTCGTCTTGGTCTCGTCGTGATGAATATAAGAAGGAAAAGAAGAATAAGTTATGATGATGGTAAGGTACTTTCATTTACTTCTTTATTTTGTTAAAGAGTGACTGTTGGGCTGTGACTATGCTGCTAAGTGCTCTCTTCTTGCTTTGCTTGCTACCGCTGCTGGTCAAGATGAAATGAAAAGTGACCAGGGAAAGAGAAAAAAATGTATTTTTTTTTCGTGAAAGAGAGAGAGAGTCAAGTCAAGTCAAGTAGCTTGTTATAGGCGAGGAACACATGGGGTGAGCAAGGTGATATTGTGATATCGTAAAAAAAAGAGCAGTAGTAAAACAAGCAGTGGTGGGTATCCTTACTCCTCACTTCACCATCAACATCCTCGTATCTCTCGGTGACACTGAAGATCACAAAAAAAAGAGTCACAGGGAGAATACTACTGCTAATTTGCATATTTCATTTGTTCCTCTTTTTTCTCAGGTTTGAACCGTTTATTTTATAGATATTTTTTTTATTCTGCTTCTCTGAAGGAAAGATTGATGGCAGTGCAGCAAAAGCGAAAAATGGCGGAGGAATCCTTATGCCACCACCTCCTCCTGCTGCTAGTTTGACTTGTTATTGTGGTTGTCACTGCGCAGCCAATTTTCTCACCGGTTCTTGTATTCTCTCTACTCTACTGCCATACGGTTACAGTTTTACAATATTTTTTTCGAAAAAAAAATGACTAGAAACAAGAACATCTGTACACATCACTTTGTCCATCATATCAAATCAATCCACGCCATGAGTACGACCATCATCATGAAACCAGCATCAGCAACATTTTTATTATTATTCCATTTCATTCAAGGCAACACCGCAGTAACAATAAAGAAAAAAGATTACAAAAAATGCGTCATGATGACAAAAAAATAATAAAAAGTTATTAAAATTATGTCTACGTGAAAATGTATTGTTTGTGGAAAAACGTTTGTTTTCACGGCGAGAAAACAAAATGAAATGACATAAAGGAAAGTTGCGAGGCAGTAGGGAGTAGAAAGGTAGACAATAAAATTATATCGTTATGACTACATAAACTTGTGGTGGTGGTGCTGTTGCAGCAAGCAAGCAGCATAAAGTCATTATTTCATCATTGATGAGCGTGTAATTCAGAAGCAAGGAATATCTAGGTATTACGCATTTCTCATCATGTGTTCCACGTCCATTCTCTATCCGTCCGTCATTCCCTTCCCATTCATACAACTTTTTTTTCTTGAGGTTTTTCACTTTTCCGTGTCATTATTCATTTTTGTTGAGAATCTCTTTAAAAAATTAGTATGGATTACTGATAATTTTTTTGATCGTTATGATGATGATGAAGATCACCAATTATTTGAGGTTTTTCACTTTTCCGTGTCATTATTCATTTTTGTTGAGAATCTCTTTAAAAAATTAGTATGGATTACTGATAATTTTTTGATCGTTATGATGATGATGAAGATCACCAATTATTATTATTGCTGCTGCTGCTACTACTACTACTACAGCTATGTAATCTGCCAAGAGAAAAACTAACTGGTTTTGTAAAAAAAATTCTTTTTCTTTTCTCTCTCGTCTCATCTCTTTTCCTCAAGTCATCATAAAGAACAATTTTTTTTCTCTCAAAGTTTTTCTTGGTGGTGTTCGTGACGAACATGACCAAAAAATGAAAAATGGGAGAATTTATTGAAAAATTTGCAAGAGCAGGAGTGAAGGTTAGAAAAACAGGTAGGAACAATTATGATGATTTAATAACCCCAAATTGAAATGGACACCTTTTAGCTGGCTACATAGCATGCCACCACGACCATCAATAGCAGCAGCAGCACAGACAGCATTGCTAAACCAGATGGATAATCAAAGAACAAGACAAGAAGAAACCTTTTAGACATGAAGACACGACATACAACACATCATAAAACATTGCCATGCCATAAAATTTTTCAAGTTTAGCAAATATACTGTGTGTGGTGTAGTGATGGTAATGATGAGATGAGGGTTTTTTGAAGGTTTTCTAAACAAACGTATATTATGCAATTTTATATTGCATATTTTTTATGTAAAAATTAGAAAAAATAGGGAGAAAGGTGCTGTAGCAGCAAAAAATATATGTATATATTTTGATTTGAAGTTGTAATAAAATCGCTTATAATTAATTTTTCCTTTAACATGTAAACAAATATGGTTTATTGCAATTATTTGTTATTATTGTTCAAGGGAGAAAACCAGTAATGATCACATGTTGACCAAATAAGAGCGATGGCCGAACGGATTTAATTGGGCGATTTTTATCCTGCAGAGAGATTCATCATTCATCCGTCAAATAGACGACAAAACATGAACATTCACATGAATATACATGTGTATTTGGATTAAAGTTTTGAATGTATGATGATGTGGCCACTGCCCGTCCATCCATACATTCTCTCCTTGTCTGGCTGCCTGTCTGTCAAAATGAAACAGTAGCAGAAAGCTTCAAGATCAATAATAAAATGAAAGAGGGAAAAAGTTGGGATCAAGTTACGTAGTTGGGGATACTACCAAGTTGGTTGCGTTGCGTTACTGTGTGGGATTATTTTATATCGTTTTGGATTGATGTGGGAAAGAAAAAGGAAAAGTCCCAGGGGCAATACAAGACGAGATTTTGGTACAATGAAACAGGTTCGTATCGTCATTCTCGATCGTTCATCAGCAGCTCAAATTTTTTTTCATATTTCTTTCGTCGGATAATCACGTTGGTGATTTGAGAATGATTGCATGATGGCACTTATTTTATTTGCAGAGTATGCTAATAAAGTAATATGTAGTCTGCGGATTATAAATAATATAGAGCAAGGTAGACCAAGTAGTAATTATTTTTCTAGATGAAAAAAAATTGACTTGATGATCAGAAAAAGAGAAAGCACATCTTCCTCCCTTTACACCTATCGTCAGTAACAAGATTCATGATGATGATTCTAATAATGTGATGGTGGATAAAGAGGACAAACGATTTTTAATATTTCACGCAAAAGAACAATGATTTTTTTATCAGCTTTGTATGCTATTGCTATTGTACGTGTGTAGTTCTCTGAAAAATAGTTTAACTCTAATAACTACATTGAATCATGATCAGCAATATGTCGAATTTAATTAAACTGTCGTAAAACTAATCCACATTTTTTAAGATTTTCTAAAAATCTAAAAAAAAGATTTATCAACTATTCTAATGTGATGGTGGATAAATGACGAACGATTTTTAATATTTCACGCAAAAGAACAATGATTTTTTTATCAGCTTTGCATGCTATTGCTGTTGTACGTGTGTGTGTGTAACTCTCTGATAAATAGCTTAACTAGAATACCTAGTATTCGTTCAGATATGTTGAATTTAATTATACTGTCGTAAAACTAATCCACATTTTTTAAGATTTTCTAAAAATCAAAAAAAAAAGATTTATTCAACTGGACTGCTGCATTATATGAGCTCAAATGTTCCAGGTACATCGTTTCACAACTTCAATGTAAAATTGTCTCGAAAATTGAGCCATAATGTCAATGTCAGTTTTTGTGGTTTGGTTGGTGGTGGTGTGCGCTACCTCTATTACTTTCTGTATTAATAATAAGTATTTTGCCTCAAACAAAAACGCAAACACACTGACAGTCTTCATAATAGCCCCGCCCTTTTTCTATTTTTCTTCAAAAAATCCTCCTCAAAATAAGTTGTTCCGTACATGTCACTGCCACATTCAAAAAATAAATATATGTACACACGTTTAAAACTGATAGGTTTTTCACCTCAATAAAATGCTTATTCTTGCTCAGTTTGGAATGGGCTATACATATATGCATTACAAAAAAGAGAAAAATCCAAATTAGTCAAGTACCTTGTCGATTTTCTTTCTATCTAAATAAAAATGCATTCTGGATGAATCATTTTTGTTTCATTTCATTTTCCACCACTGACAACAAAATTCTTTTACAAAAAAATGGTGAGCAGCAACAGCGGTAGCAGTAACGAGAAACAGAGAAATTACATTTACTTTTATTGTTATTATATCTACTCTGCATATTACTCTTTAAAAAATGTTTAAGAGATCAACAAATGTGTATCATCATTATAGTCATATTGACCATTTCATCTCTCTTTTAGAGTTTAGAACCCCATATAACATTCAATCCATTTACATAAATACTATAAACATTTTTTTTCTTCCTCTGCAACTTTACTATCGTTCAACGTTTTAAAACTTTGATAAAAATTTCTAATAAATAGTAATACGGCCATATAAAATGTCAGTTTTAAGTCAAGTCAGTAGCAGCTAGGTCCAAAAAGACCAGTACCTTTTAAGAGATCAACTAATGTGTATCATCATTATAGTCATATTGACCATTTCATCTCTCTCTTTTAGAGTTTAGAACCCCATATAACATTCAATCCATTTACATAAATACTATAAACATTTTTTTCTTCCTCTGCAACTTTACTATCGTCCAACGTTTTAAAACTTTTGATAAAAATTTCTAATAAATAGTAATACGGTCATATAAAATGTCAGTTTTAAGTCAAGTCAGTAGCAGCTAGGTCCAAAAAGACCAGTACCGGTAAATAAATGATGGCGATGCTGATGATGAAGAAGAAGAGGGTGAACCATGCATGAAAATGAACAACAATGCTCATCATTCTTATCATCATCATTGTTATCTGCAACTTTACTATCGTTCAACGTTTTAAAACTTTTGATAAAAATTTCTAATAAATAGTAATACGGCCATATAAAATGTCAGTTTTAAGTCAAGTCAGTAGCAGCAGCAGCTAGGTCCAAAAAGACCAGTACCGGTAAATAAATGATGGTGATGGCGATGCTGCTGATGATGATGATGCAGAAGAAGAGGGTGAACCATGCATGAAAATGAACAACAATGCTCATCATTCTTATCATCATCATTGTTACTGCACTACACTGTTGTGAGAAAAGAACGATGACCATCTTGTCGTCCATATAATAATACGATAAGACAAGTCAAAGTCTGCTCAGGAATAACAACACAACTCGTACATTTTTAAGAGACGACTTTTTTCTTCTTTAGAGAGCTTCAACTTTCCAACAAAATCCCATATTATCTCTCTCTTTTCTGGTTACTTTACTTGTTCGCTGTTCAAGACTTGACTTTTGAGAGAGAAAGAAAGAGCGATACAATTAAATTGGCCTAATTGTTGATGCAGCTCGCGTTTCACGGACGGTTCTTAATTGGAGCCCTATATCGTTTTTCTTCTTTCGTCTTCTGCTTCTCTACTTGCTTCATGCTTATATACTTTTTTTAAACTTACTGGTTTTGTGAATGTTGAATAATAATAATCATATAATCACCATCATCCATACATACTAATAATATTACTACCACGTATGTCGAACGACTGTTGTTGGTGCTTCTGTTGAACTTGTTTTTTTATTCGTCGTTATATATCGATGTAAAGTTATGCAGGAGGCATCACCACCGCATCACAACCACTAAAAAACATCATCATGGGCTTATAGCAAAACCACCAGGTATTTCCTTGGGTAGGCACATTTCAAATTTATCTGTATTGCATGTTCTCCGTTAGAAAATCTACTGATTGGCAGCAAAAATATTGTGTATGCCGACCCAAGACCAATACCTGGTCGAAAAAAAATATAAAATAAAATAGAAGATCACACATTCAAGATATAGTTACACAGCAGTAGGCGCTATAAAAATAAAAGCTGACGGACGGAGGACGAGGAAAATCCGGTAAACCTGCAACAATTTTTTTTATAATTCTTTGCAACTGCTCCACCAGCAGCAGCAGCAGCACCATCATAACTACTTTACTTACTCCTCTTTTATTTCTTCAAGTTACATCACTTTTACTTTCTTGTTTGCTTGTTGATTATGTAAAGAGCAAGCTATAAAAATACACACACAGCAGTCTTTTTTGTACATGTACCTATTTCATCACTCATCATCATCATCAGCCATATTGCATTGCATTTTTTTTAAAAGAAAAAAAAACTTTCTTGGATTGGATGGATACCTGCCTATATCAAAAGTAGCAGATAGGATTTTATTCCATTTCAAGTTGAAAAACTACTACTACTACTTGTTTTTTCTTCTCTCTTTTCATTTTCCAGCCACTCCATCCATCCATCCGTTCACTTTTTTCTAGATGACGACGATACAGTCAACTTGACTTGATACAGCTTTACAATAATGTGCTGGTAACTAGATCAAGATGGATTGTTGGAGCATTTTTGTGTGCTTGCAAAGAGATAGAAGTCAAAGGGCAACTTTTTTCTACATTTTCCATGCACATAGATAAAGAAAGAGTAAAAAAGTAAGATGGATGGGATAATATGAATATTTGTGTACTTTACCAGGAGATAACAAGAAATAAAGCAATGATAATCTTAATAAAAAAATCATTATATAATATAATTTAGTTCAACTGGACGAAAAGAAGATTGATATTACATATTATCCATCCGTTTTATTTCCTTTTTTTGCTCTTGAACTTTCATCCAACGCATTAATTTTTTTCGGTAAAGAAAGGTATCACAAGGTGAGTTTTTGGAACAATGTACTTTACCAGGAGATAAGGCAATGATAATCTTAATAATAAAAAAATCATTTATAATATAATTTAGTTCAACTGGACGAAAAGAAGATTGATATTACATATTATCTATCCGTTTTATTTCCTTTTTTGCTCTTGAACTTTCATCCAACGCATTAATTTTTTTTCGGTAAAGAAAGGTATCACAAGGTGAGTTTTTGGAACAATTCAATGTTGCTTTTATATAGAGAGAGATAGATCACCGACAAAAATCTTTCTCGGCTTATCTTCCTGTATAATCTTGAGCTACATTTTGACAAGGCAATAAAAAGTATATTTTTTCTGGGCTTTTTTTATTTTCTCGAGTTTTATTCATTTTTTAGGAAGGTTGTAAAATTGAAAATTGGTTGATGGCAGTGGTGGTTGTAGGGAAGCATGCATGTGAGATTGGCTTTTGAAGCTACTTGTTGTAGTAGTAATAATAATTTTTTAAGTGCTTTACCATTTTCTCTGAAACTGGCTGTATGACTGACTGCTGCCGACTCCCTCCTTTTTTTTATTTTCTCGAGTTTTATTCATTTTTTAGGAAGGTTGTAAAATTGAAAATTGGTTGATGGCAGTGGTGGTAGGAGGGAAGCATGCATGTGCGATTGGCTTTTGAAGCTATGTACTTGTTGTAGTAGTAGTAATAATAATTTTTTTAAGTGCTTTACCATTTTCTCTGAAACTAACTGGCTGTATGACTGACTGCTGCCGACTCCCTCCTGACACGGAAATGTAAAGGTATGACGTGGTGGGATGATGAGTGGAGTGCATATTGCATATTGGGAGATGAGATGATATCATGAAAATATTATACTTTTGTACGTCTAATTGTTGCGTTAAGACGAAAAGGCACCTAAAGATATCTACTGCCAACTGAGAAATAAATAAGTCTACAAAAAAGCACCTATAGATATCTACTGCCAACTGAGAAATAAATAAGTCAAGAAATGTGGATAAATTTAGAAAGAGATGAAAAACAGGATATAAATATGGTGGAGAGATGAAGGAGCAAGTGGAAATCTAAAATGTTTCCATTTCTTTCTGCTCCCTTGAGACGACGAAATCCATAAAAATATAAATTATCATTATAAAAAGTAGCAAAGCATACATTCCCTCTTATCATAAGGATCAACATCATCTCATAAGGTTTTGTTTTAACTTGACTTTTATAAAGGAAAGGGAAAATAGTACAAAAATGAAAAAAAAACTGAAGATTTTTTAAATTTTATTGCTTGGAAAATTGGCCGGAATTGGATAATGATAAGGAAATTTGGTAAGGAATGGAATTAACCCTCTCATATTGTCGACAGGGACAGCAGCAGCAGTGAGAAAACGGTTGTTTTTGTGAAGAGATAGTAAAAAAACAACCTTACTTTCTTACTGTCTGTCTGTTCATCAGCCGCCACCCTCTACAAGTTTCCATATGGCATTTTTACTACAAATTTCTAGTCTTGCACATCCCTACAGTAATTTTGCACGAACAACCAACAATCCTAATATCATTCCTTAACCGTCACCCAAAAAGGAAGCAACCCCTGAAAAAACTACCCCTTTTTAAAACGTTTTTGTAAGAAATAAACGAATAATGTCCGTCCGTCTGTCCAATTGCTCGTCGTGAAAGTTGATTGCTGATTCGTGACATACTGATGCTGATTCCTGTTCTTCTAGCACCACCACAATGAAACGTGTGGTGGGGGTGATAAAAGACGACGGACGATAGCATGGCATACGGCTTTGAAACGCGAAGGAAGTGCACTACTGATCTACAAGACAAGCTTTTACTTAAGA